>JAGIQG010000005.1:83822591-84016511 GCA_024679065.1 Sphyrna mokarran | reverse complement strand
GAAGACCCTCAGCTCTCGGAAATATCTTTCTACCTACTGGTGTTGCCCTATCATCCCTCTCTATCCCACTCCCAGTTCCTGCTGTCTCCCCACCCTCCCTCCCTATTAGTTTAAACATTTCTGAAACACTCCAGCTACCCTCCCAGCTAAAATATGTGTTCCCCTCCCAGTCAACTGCTCCCTATCCCTCGTGAATAGGTGACCCTCCCTCCTGAAGACTTCCCAATGATCAATAAATATGAAGCCTTCTGACCTACACCAATCCCTCATCCATGCATTTAGTTGGAGTGTCTCATTTATTACCCAATCGGTCCCAGGCACAGGCAGCAGCCCACTTGTTCTGCCTTTCTTTTGGCTTCTCCATGAATGTGTCCCATTGCTCTTGCACTGATTTATCTTCAAGTAACTGTTTCCAGGCAATTTTTACCATATCATGACTGGGATTTGTCAAAGGGGCTTTGAAAAATCACAGTCCCAGAAATTATATAAGGATTGCAAAGCTCTAGGGCAGTTTCACATTTTGAAAGAGCCAGCAGGGGAAATGAGCAGGGATTGCCTCACACCTAATTAGTCTTTGGCTTCTTAAGGAACTTGTTAGGGTCTCTATCAGAACAGAATACAATTTTCAAAGTTCTCTCTCATAAGTAGCCTTCTATCTGCCAAAATTCATTATCTAAAACTAAGTTCCATATTGTTCCATATTAATTTGCTGGGTTTGCTACCAATGACTTGTAAACCAGTCATTGAGAGCAAATATGAAGGTGCTGCAAGAAGGCAAATGGTATGTTGATTTTCATTGCAAGAGGAGTTGAGTACAGGAGAAATGATGTCCTATTGCAGATATATGACTCCTTGTTGAGACCATAGCTGGAATATTATGTATAGTTTTGGTCTCCTTATCTTATTTGCCATAGATGGAGTGCAGCAAATGTTCACTAGACTGATTTCTGGAATGGCAAGATGTTGTATAGGAAAAGATTGAATTGACTAGGCCTATGAAGTTCTTCCAAGTGCATTTTAAGAATTCTGCACCCTTCATACCTTTCAGAAATATAAAAAATAGCAGGAATAGACATTTGACTCCTGGAATTTATTCCATCGTTCAATATGATCATGGTTGATCCTCTATCTCAATGCCACACTCCAGTTCTCTCCTTAAATCCCTTCACAGCTTTAGTATCTAGAAATCTAACTATTTAAATATATTCAATGATTTGGCCTCCACAGCCTTCTGTGGCAAGAATCCCATAGGTTCACCACCCTCAGAGTGAAGAAGTTTCTCATCTCAGTTCTAAATGCCTACCACATATCCTGAGACTGTGGTTCCTTTTCCTAGATCCTTCTAGCCAGAGGAAACATCCTCCCAGCATTCAGTCTGTCTAGCCTTGTCTGAACTTTATATATTTCATTAAGATTCCTCCTCATTCTTCTAATTTCCGGTGAGTACAGGTCTAGTTGACTCAATTTCTCCTTATACAATATCTTGAGGTTGGCCAGCAAGAGGAGGAGGACCAGAATGCCTTGGAACACCAGCCATGTGGTGGAGGGCTGACGTCTCAATGAGGCATGCAAGGGCACAAGGGAAGTTTCAATAACCAGGTGGAATCACTAGGGATGGTGATGGTGGTCCTCCCCCCGCCACCAAATGCCTTCCATTTATCCTGCACGTTGTCACATCAGAGTTGTTGGCCTGGATACAACTGTGTTAGTGAACTTTTTGCCAGGCAGGAGGGGAATGATTTCTCGCTAAGCACCATTCTGATGATGCCCTGGTGCTAATTAGTCTGACTTCTATCTGAGCTCCATATGCACACTGGCACCTGGGCTCACGTCTGTGTAGTGGGTAAGGGATCTGAAACCCCTATAACAGGGCCCTGGGGCAGGTGGGGTGGGGGACGGGAGATAGTCGCTCGTGGAGTATGAGAGACCTATGGCTCCCTTTTCTCAATGACACTGCATTGAGGGGCCACCCCAACTGATACAACCATGAGGTATTAATTGGGCGATCGTCAATGTAGCAGGAATAATATTCGAGACAACTTGTTTGCAGGTAGTTGTTGAGAAAAAAACATGTATTTACAATAAAGGCATTCAGATAAGCCATTGTAATATAAAAACTTGTGAAAAGAAAACATTAAGGTGCTTTGATTTCTTTAACTAGTGCAGGTCTTCATCTGTGCCATCTCAGTGTAACTACTACTTCCTAACCTTATGTGACCTACCACTACGTCTCAGTGACTCCCCAGAATGTACATCGGAGGTGGAGGAGGCCTTGGACTTTGAGCGCCCTGGCTGGTTTCCAGGTGTCTGGGATGTTTCCATGACACCCTCTTCATCCTGCTGCTCCTGAGATGCCCTGCTGGCAGGAAAGGGGGGGAGTCAGAAGGTGTTGCCATAGCCACAGTCTCCTGGCTGGAAGGCCCAGGCATGGTCTCTCTTCCCTTGAAGTCTCTTTTGGCCCCTTGGTCACTCCATGGGACACGGGCACTTGGGCTCTTTGGGGGAAAAGGAAAGAGGTGCTTGGGGGTCAAGGGCTGGAAGCATGTGGGATGCTGGGGATGGGAGGATCTAGGAGAACATGCTAAATGGAGTTCAGTAATCACCCTTACTGCAATGGGGTTGCATGATGGACTGGACTACGTTTACAAGCCTCTCCATCACGAGGGCCAGTCTGATGCAATCTGCAGCCAGGTTGTGTGTTGGAACCACTGGGCGAAATTCCAGGAAGAAGTCTCACAACACCAGTTTAAAGTCCAACAGGTTTATTTGGTAGCAAATGCCACTAGTTTTCGGAGCGCTGCTCCTTCATCACGTGAGCGGGAGTTCTGTTCACAAACGGGGAATATAAAGACACAATTTCAATTTACAGAATAATGCTTAGAATGCAAGTCTTCACAGCTAACCAAGTCTTAAAGGTACAGACAATGAGAGTAGACAGAGCGTTAAGCACAGGTTAAAGGGATGTGTATTGTCTCCAGTCAGGACAATTAGTGAGATTTTGCACATCCAGGTAAGTGACGGGACTGACAGCTAAGATGAGGTCAGCCTCAACCAGGATCTTGGTTTCATGTCACACTATCTGTAACCCCTATGACCTTCCTGGGCTTGCAAAATCTCACTGACTATCCTGTCTGGAGACAATGCACAACCCCTAATCTGTTCTTAACCCTCTCTCCGCTCACATTGTCTGTACCTTTAAGACTCGGTTACTTGTAAAGACTCGCATTCCAAACATTATTTTGTAAATTGAGTTGGTGTCTTTATCTGCCCTGTTTGTGAACAGAACTCCCACTCATCTGACGAAGGAGCAGCGCTCCAAAAGTTAGTAACTTGTGCTACCAAATAAACCTGTTGGACTTTAACTTGGTGTTGTGAGACTTCTTACAGTATTTACCCCAGTCCAACACCAGCATGTCCACTTCGGGGTTTGGGGATAGGCGGGGGGGGGGGGGGGGGGGGATCCCAGCAGTCATTGCAATGTCAACGCCTATTGGCTGCAGGTTCCGGCAACCCTCATCTGGGATTGGCTGGGCAACAGTATGCAGCTAGCTGATTGGCCAGCCACGGTTACCAGGCGACGCGGCGTGGTCGCCAGCAGCAAGGGAGGGGGAAGCTGAGCAGCAGCAGCAGCAGCGGCGGTAGCGAGGGGGGGAGAGGAAAAGGGGAGCGCCGATAAGCGAGCTGCCTGCTCCGGGACCTGTCTGAACCATGTTTATCTATTTGAGTAAGAAGGTGAGGCGGCCGGTGCTTGTTTCAGGTTAGGCCGCAGGGGCTCAGCAGGATTTAAACAACAACGGTCCGTGCTCGAGCATCAGCCGCCCGGGGAGTGGGGCGCACGCGCATTGCTCTCTGTCTCTGCCACTGCAAAACTGAAGGAGGGGATTGTTTGGGCAAAACAATTTCGTTTTAGTTCCTCAACTTATCAAGCAGTCTCTGCAATGTTTATGATTTTAATGACATTTGTTTTTCCACTCCAAATCCTTTAAGCTGTTCCCCCGTGTTCCCCCCCCACCACCCATGCTTTGGATATAGTTCCCAAAAATCACCATTAAAACAGTTTATGGAGTCCGAACCTTTAATTTGGAGGATTTTCTCCCCTCCCCAAAGTTTGAAGATGAATAATTGATATTTGATATTTTGCTTTAATATAGCTGTGTCTGGCCAACCAAAGGAGCTGTCAGAACTAAGTGCAGAAGGAAAGCTGTGCAGATTTGTAAATAACTAGATGTATTTGTGATTCTGTGGGCGATGGCAATTTTAGTTCTTAGAGGATTTTTAAGTTAATTCTCTCTAAATTATTTTTGTTAATGAATGTTTAATCAGACCTTGCAACTAATAAATTCCAAGACTGTTTACAATAATTCCTACTTTGCGTATGATCTGTCACTTGCTAATATCATTTAGAAACGACAACAGTTTGTGTTTACATTCTGTATCTGGGGAAAAAACAAAGGAAACCGATGTTTAGCTAGTTGCTAGACTTAGAAGAGAAAACTGGAAATTTACATACAAGGTTTAAGAAGATTTTTAAAAGTGCGGAGAGAAAGTGGGTAATGATGAACTTTAAAGTTCAAGATACTGCCGCTAAGGTATCTGAAGACACCACTGCTGATTATGAGATGGAATTGGAGTACTAAAGACTGCAAATGTGGACATCACAGCAACAACATATGCTTATATAGCACCTTTTAAATTAATGAAATGTCAAAAGGCATCTCAAAGGAGCATCAGAGAACAAGATTTGACACTGAACCATAAAAGGAGATATTAATTCAGATGTCCAAAAGCTTTTTCAGGAAGTTCTGAGAAGATTCTTCAGGAGGGAATTGAGTGGTGTTCCAGAGCTTTGGGCTATGGTAACTGAAGGCACAGTTACCAAGAGTGGCGCAATTCAAATCAAGAGATCAGAGTTAGAGGGGTGGAGATATCTTGGAGACTTGTGGGGCTGGAGGTGATCACAGAGATATGGAGGGGTGAGACAATAGAGGGATTTAAAAACAAGATGAAGAATTTTGCAATCAGGACATTGGCCTTGGTCAAGCCATGTAATGTCAGTGAGCTAAGTGCAAGGGGAAAGGTACTATTAAGACACAATAAAGTTTTGGATAACCTCAAGTTTACAGCGCATAGAATGTGGCAGGCCAGCATTGGAATAATCAGGATGAAAGCAAAGGCATGAACAGCTTTTCAAAAATAATGCAGAGTTGCAACAAGGGAAAAATTGTGTTGTTAGAGAAATGGAAATAGATGATCTTAGTGATGGCATGAATACATGTTTGGAAGCTTCTACTAAAAATAATTTTGAAATTAAATGCAAGTTCAGAGAAAATATTTGTAAAGCTTAGAAAAGATAGGTTTGTAATGTAATGAGGGGAAAAAAATCATAAATCCATTCTATCACACAATTATGCCTGCTTTTAGGGTAATGTGGGATATTATTTGTGAACAGGAATAACATTTGTGGCAAGTTCCTGCTTTTGCAAATAATGAGTTGATCTTGGTATCAAATTAGTCGCTAGATTGATCATTGGAATACACGAGAAAAATTGTTGAAAACTAATTACTTGTTAAATTCCCAGTCAGTGTTGTGGTACGCAGAAGCACAGAATTGTTACAGTGTAGAAGGAGGCTATTTGGCCCATAATGTTGTCCAAATGAAAAATTCTATTTGTGCCATTCTCTTGCCTTTTCTGTGTAACCCTTCACATTCTTATTTTTCAGATAACAGCATAATTCCCTTTTAAATGCTGTAATTGAACATGCCTCTTAGGCAGTACGTTCTAGACCTGAATCACTTGTTGGATTACAACGTTTATTTCGCACATCACTTTATTGCTTCTTTTGCCAATTACTTTAAACCTGTATCCTCTCATTCACAATCCTTTCGTAAGTGAAAACAGTTTCTCCCTATTTACTCTGTCAAGATTTTGCTTGATTTTGAATACTTATATCAAATCTCCTCTCAATCTTCTCCAAGAAAAGTCTTAGTTCTAATTTATCTCCATAACTGAAGTTCCTCATCCCTGGAACCATTCTCATGATTCTTTTCTCTAGTTTTCTGTATAAACCATAGTGACTGTTTAGGTGACTGACTGATGTTGCTGCATGTGAGAACTGGGAGGCATTTTCTGCTGCACTTGTTCCCTGGTATGACATGTTTTCTATGTTTAACTATCCTCTGAGCACGAGGAAGAAATGGATGAAGAAATAAGTTGAGATTGAGACTGATCCAGGTAGCAATAGGAAATCAAAGTCTGAAATAAGATGATGTTTGTATGTGTCAGCTGTGACAAGGAAGCCATGGATGATTGCAGTTTTTTCAGGAATGGGGTGAACAGCCTTCAATACATTTGTATTTTGCACTGTTAATGGTTGGAGAGGTTCTTTTATTTAAAGTTGCAATTTCCTCTCTAAAGATTGTATTTGTTCTGTATGTATTTAAAAATTTCTTATTTACTACAGTGTTTTGTTTTGTTTCAGATTGCCATTCCTAATAACAATCAGTTGAGATGTGTTTCATGGAATAAAGACCAAGGATTTATTGCTTGTGGTGGGGAAGATGGTCTTTTAAAGGTCCTGAAACTTGAAACGCAGACAGGTAACAAAAACTTAGAAAGTCACAATATATACAATAAAACTTTGAAGAATTGTTGCATAAATTTTATGATGTATTTCCAAAATGCATGCTAAATTTATTCAATACATTAGATGAATGTACCTGAACAACTGTGTACTCCTCTGTTTTCCATGATATGGAGGAGGAAAAAAACAATCAGATTACTACATTGATATAGAGTCATCAGCTATGAAGGATGACTTGATTCAGCCTAGAAAAGAAGGAAAGGCTTGGATTTGTATAATGACCTGCCAAATGTTATAGAATGAGCTATTTAATGGATGAGAGGAAGTCAATCTGTAATATGTAGGTCAAGGGAGTAAAACAGGGTGCATGATAAAAAGATTGTGAAGGGAATGCTTGGGCCAGAGTTAATTGATTTAAGAAACATTGAGATGTTGTACTGAGTAGTGGGTAGAGTTGGATCTTTGCTTTAAAGTCTTGTGATTTTACATGTTGTAGGTCCATCTCTAAAATATATTAGATAACGATCGCTTTCTAATCTGATTATTTTAAAAGAAAAATCTTGTATTTAAATTTGGAACTTCTTGCTTTCGAGATGTATCAAAAGGAAGCATTGCAATCAATTATTTTTGAAGTGCAGCCGATGTTGATAGCTGGATAAATATGACCATTAAATTTTACATAGTTCAAAACAAAAATAGCAATGAGAACAATGACCAGAGTTTGGCCCACATTACATAATAGTTATGATAACAAAACTGTAAGCCCTCCTTGTCATTAAACATCTGAAACTGACAACACATTCTGGAGTCTGCACATGTGTGGTTAAATGGTCAAATATAGATAAATAATGAGATCTGGATGTTGCCATCAGTGATTCTGCAGGTCTCTTGAGTATGTGCTGTTGAGCTCCCTTCAAAACAGAGTCAACTAGAAATCGCTGAACTGATAAGAACTTCCACTTTTCCGCTTTTAGTACCGCTTTTAAAAACTCCTGCAGAAGTTACACCTGTTGGATGAAATGGTGTTAATGTGTGCTAAGTTCATAAATTACTGTTAAAGATGCTGTGATACATCTTGAAAGGATGCTTTCTATGGTGCATTTGTAAACATTGGTGAGAATCATAGCAAACCTGCTCAATTTCCTTAACCTTCTGAAAAAGTAGAATCTTTTGTGGGCTTTTTTCACTGTAGTGTCGGGGTGGAGGGACCAGGACAGTTTATGTGATGTGGACACCTAGAAATTTGAAGCTCTTGACCATTTCTTTGTCAGCTACTAGCAGATTGTTTTGCTACTGACTGAAAAGAAAATCTATTTTCATAATACTCTTTTTCAGTTCCGGCACATTTGAAGGCCTTTTGTACTGCTAGATGACATCTTGTTTTAACATCTCATCCAAAAAAAACACCACTGCCTCTGTATTGCACTGAAGAATTAACTAGATTACATGATTAAGTCTCTGATGTGATACTTGAATCCATACCTTCTGATTCAGAGCTAAGAATGACACAAATAAATGTTTATTTACTAAGCTGGGGGATGTTAAAATGATCTCATGATTTTTAAGGAAAGGTCTAAATTGACAACAGTGGCCAACTGAAGCATTCCATAGGTTTCGTAAGTGAATCATAGGACTGCCATGGTGGCACAATGTTTCGCTGTGTCATAGCACCAGGAACCTAGGTCCAGACTTGAGTGACTGTGTGGAGTTTGAATGTTCTCCCCATTTCTGAATGAGTTTCGTCCGGGTGATCTGATTTCCTCTTACGATCCAAAGCTACACAGGTTAGGTGGACTGGCCATGCTTAATTGTCCCTTCATGTTCAAAGATATGCAAGTTAGGGGATTAGTGGGATAAATGTGTGAAGTTACTGGATGGACCTGGCAGAATTTTAAACATGCTATGTCTAATATGCATTAATGATAGTTAAATGAGTTGAACAATTAATCTTCATCTATTTAGATAGAACATATTGTGGTGATTTTTCCCAAAAAAAGGAAAGTGTGTGGTGGCGGCTTTGGCAGCGGTGGTGTGTCTCCTCCCGCTGTCGACTTTCTAGGACCCTCAATGACCATGGTCCCACCAGACAGACCATCAAGTCAAGTCCTCATCGCTGAGGATCAGCTGTGATTCCCATTCGTGTGGATTTTCACCAGCGAAGTTCGAAACCTTAGTGAGCCCAGACAATTGTATCCCAGGCTCACCATAAGGATTCCAATTAACAAATGAGTATTAAAATCAGCCTTGTGCCATGGAATGGCATGAGGCTGATTATGACAATAAAAGTGGCCTCCCACTTGTATTTCCCATACCACTATGTTACTTGACCAGCATAGCAGGGCAGGAAAATCCCACCCCATGGTGTAATTTTGGTGCTTTCCTTGAGCCTTGATTATTTACATCATTTAATTTTGGGTGTGTTCGATTGATATTCCCCAGAGAGCTTAACTTAATAATGTTAGCAAAATGGACTCTAGAAAGGTGCATTTTCTAGCTGAATATTTGGCCTGCAACCACAAAGGGAATTAACTACAGACCATTGCTTTTAAAAGAGAGGGGAGAGAAAATTGGTTTAGGAAACTATACCATTCTGGCACTTTTGATCTTTTTGATCCCTGCTAAGTTTTTATTTGTAAGCATTCCTGATTTATATTTAGAACAACAATAACACTATTGTGAAGTGGCATTTAAGTTTAAATTCTAATCAAATGTTATGGATTTCTGTAGATGACACAAGATTAAAAGGATTGGCTGCACCCAGCAACCTTTCTATGAATCAAACACTGGAAGGGCACAGTGGTAAGTTTTATATATCTATTTGGTTAGGAATGCTCTTCAGTTACTTCAGTTTTTAGCTGTTGGCCACTAATTAATTGAATCAGCTGCTATGGTTACAAGACTGTTTATATAGCAGTTAGAATATATAACCAGAATTTATTGGTCTGCCTATACAGAAGGAAATTTTAATTAGGTTTTTGTTACAGAATAGACTTAACACCATTGCACTGATGGACATTATAGTTGTGTGATGATGAAACGTGTGGTGGTGACTGGGGGAGCATGGGGAAAATAAATTGAATTTTTTGTGTCACTCTGCAATGCATAATTTAGTTGCTTAAAAATAATATTTCTACCTAACCTATCAGATCCATGACTTGCCACCAAATGTTTGATATTAATTAACTAATTATCTGCTGAAATTATCTGTGAGCAACATCTTGTAAACTACACAAGGTACTGCTCTTCATTCACTTGCAACTGGGTTATTAAGTGTGCCTATTGGTATTTCATAATCTCTTCATGATACATATGCAAAAATTTGGAATTGATTTCTTTAAAGAAATATTTGTTTATAAACACTTTCTCCCCATTTATTCTTATTCATTTGTGCCAAGACTTCCTAACTATTTTGTGCATTACAATTTTTTCAAAATGTAAGTGTTCCCTCTCCTTTTGTCCATATTTCTCTTTCATTTCTAAGAGTCATGTCTAATTACTAAATAGATCCGTTTTGGCCAAGTTTAATTTGACACAAATTATAAATTACTTTTGGCATGAGTAATAAAGGAAATAGATTGAAAATTATCTTCTGTTTGTCAGTTATCTTCATTAAACTGTGTTTGATCAGGTGCCGTACAGGTGGTGACTTGGAATGAGCAGTACCAGAAGTTGACAACTAGTGACCAGAATGGTCTCATTATTGTGTGGATGTTGTATAAAGGTCAGTTAATTTTTCTTGTGGTAAGTAGTAAAATTGATTTTGATATGAACAGAGTGCTTATTGGGCAGCATTATAATTTGTAAAACTGATTTTCATAGATAGTGATCAGTTGGCGTCAGATATAAATAACACAATATAGCATTAGTAATTAAAAGTGAATTGACTTATAAATTGCATAGGACTAGTCCTTGCTGGTGTTTATGCTCCAATCAAGCAACCTTCTATTTTTCTTATCTAAATCTATGTCTTTCTCCTTCAAATGCTTTTTTACCTTTCCTTAAATTCTTCTCCATAAACTTATTAATTTCAACCATTCCTTGTATTAATGAGTTCCACATTCTTACTACTCTTTGGGGTAAAGAAATTTCTTGTGATTCCTGGATTTCTTGGCGAGTATCTTATAATGATAGCCTCCAATTATGCATTTTCCTGCGAGAGAAAACATTTGCTCTCTACTGACTGTATCATTACATCTCATAATTTTAAAGATCGTTATTAGGTCACCAATCAAAAGACATAGCCTACCAATGTAGATCCACATGTTTAATACATGTTTAGTTTAATTCTCTACCTTTTTACTACTGGCATAACTTGACAGGCTCAAACTAAGAATTGTTGAGTTGCTAACTTAAGTTGTAAATCTGTGTGGAGTGACTAGGTTACACAGGACATTTCTCCAAAGGGAATGGGAAGATGATCGCAGACAGATTTTGAAAATATCCTTGTTGTCAACTCAAATTCGAGGAGCATTATTTTCCTCCCCTTTTGATACCAGTTGGTTGTTGAGTCATAAGCAACACAGAAAAAGGTAATTCAGTCCATCAAATACTTGCTAGTTCTCAGAATAATTCAATCACTTTCATTTCTCCACTCTTCTTTTTCACATTGTAAGTTTGTTTCCTCAAGGAGCTGTCCAGTTTCCATTAGAAAGTTTAATTTTCACCACAAAGGGAAGGACAAATTTCTGGAGATTACCTGATCAAGGAAATATCTAGTGTTTGATGAAACAACACTCTTATTTTGCCTTGGTTCTACACACCAAAGTAATTTTTCCCTTTTATTTACCTACTGACTATAGGGCAGGAATCATTTAAACTTACTCCTTGGATTAATTTCACTCAATCTCAACCGAACAAGTGAGTTATGGAGTCAAGAGTTGGCCAACAATCCACACTAACATCCTTTCTTATTCTGAGTAACACTCTTTAAAAATAGAGGATTTTTAAATTGTAAGTGAGGCTATGTAGTTTGAACAGAGATGATTAATATATATCATCTTTCATTTTATTCCAAAGGAATAGTTCTTTGGGATGGATGAGAGAGAAACAATCAGATGGAGGTTGTTTGAGGGACAGTTTTATTGTAGTTATAACAGAAAGAAATATTTAAAACGTAGCAAAACTATAAAGTGAAAATAAAGAGCAAAAAAACCGAGGGGAGCAAAATAGAGTAAATGGTGAATTATAAGTTATACCTTACTTTTATCTTGTGTTTTTCTATCAGAAACACAAATTTAAAAAAGAAGGTACCAGTTGCCTGATGAAGGCTGTAAAGTCGAAAGCTCGAGGATTTACTATCAAATAAATTGGTTGGATTTAAAATGGTGTTGTAAAACTTTACTGAGCTTACCCCAGTCCAACGCTGGCATCTCTACATCAATGGAAGAAGCCAGAGAGCGGTTGTGGAGGATTTCTTCTCTGAGTGGAGACCTGTGACTAGTGGTGTGCAGCAGGGATCGGTTTTGGTATATTGTTTGTCATCTGTATCAATGATCTGGATGATAATGTGGTAAATTGGATCAGCAAATTTGCTGATGATACAAAGATTGGAGATGTAGTGGACAGTGAGGAAGGTTTTCAAAGCTTGCAGAGGGATTTAGACCAACTAGAAAAATGGGCTGAAAAATGGCAAAAGGAATTTAACGCAGACAAATGTGAGATATTGCACTTTGGAAGGACAAAGCGAAATAGAACGTACAGGGTAAATGGTAGGACTCTGAAGAGCGCAGATGAACAGAGGGATCTGGGAATACAAGTACAGAATTCCCTAAAAGTGATGTCACAGGTTGATAGAGTCGTAAAGAGTGCTTTTGGTACATTGAACATTATAAATCGGAGTATCAAGTATAAAAATTGGAGGGTCATGGTAAGGTTATGTAAGGCATTGGTGAGGCTGAATTCAGATTATTGTGTACAATTTTGGTCACCTCGTTACAGGAAGGATGTAAATAAGGTTGAAAGAATACAGAGAAGGTTCACAAGTATGTTGCCGGGATTTGAGAAGCTGAGTTACAAAGAGAGATTGAATAGGTTAGGACTTTATTCCCTGGATCGTAGAAGAACGAGGGGAGATTTGATGGAAGTGTATAAGATCTTGATGGGTAGAGAGAGATTGAATGCAAGCAGGTTTTTTCCACTGAAGTTAGGGGAGAAAAAAAACCAGAGGGCATGGATTAAGGATGAAAGGAGAAAAGTTTAAAGGGAATATTAGTGGGGTGGGGGCTTCTTCACACAGAGAGTGGTAGGAGTGTGGAATGAGCTGCTGGATAAGGTGGTAAATGCAGGATCACTTTTTTAACATTTAAGCAAAACTTGGATAGATATATGGATGAGAGGGATGTGAAAGGATATGGTCCAAGTGCAGGTCAGTGGGACTAGACAAATAATGGTTTGGCACAGACAAGAACAGCCAAATGGCCTGTTTCTGAGCTTTAATTTTTTGTAGTTCTATTTTCTAATTTTCTAAGTTGATAAAAACATTTAATTAAGATATTATAACTCTGAACTCTGGGACAACATAGTAGCACTGTGGTTAGCACTGCTGCTTCATGGCATCAAAGACCCAGCTTCGATTCCTGGCTTGGGTCACTGTGTGGAGTTTGCACATTCTCCCCGTGTCTGCTGGGGTTTCCTCTGGGTGCTCCAGTTTTGTTCCATGTTCTGAAAGACATGCTGATTAGGTGCATTGACCCAAACAGGCGCTGGACTGTGGCGATAGGGGAATTTCACAGTAACTGCATTGCAGTGTTAATGTAATCCTTACTTGTGACAAATAAATAAACTTTACTTTTTATTTAACTTTATCTGGGTTAAATATATCAAAGCATTTGTTTAGGAAAAATGGAAAAAGCAAAGTTCTTATGCACTATAATTGAACAGTGCTGACTGCAGCAATTTTCCATTTCTTCTTTGAACAAAATTGAATTAGTTAACTGTTTTTTTTATTACACTCAAAGCTTGTGAATTGATTATAGGTTCTTGGTACGAAGAAATGATCAACAATAGAAATAAATCTGTGGTTCGCAGCATGAGCTGGAATGCTGATGGACAGAAAATCTGCATTGTGTATGAAGATGGTGCTGTCATTGTGGGTTCGGTGGATGGTAATGTACTTTGGATTGAAAAACTATAAAATGAATTAGATTATGACATTCAGAAATGTTGAATTTTTTTAATGGATTACGCAAATTAATAAAGGAGTGGGGAAAACAAGAAGGCCATTCCACATGTCCTCATTTGATTGACAAAAACATTAGCGGTTATTTATTTATTCAATGTAGGTCATTATGTTAACATTTTTTTCAACTGCTGCCTTTCTACTATCTGTAAAATTTGTTGCTAACTGCCAATATCTGCTGGCTTCTTGATTTTTAACTTTTTTTAAAAATTATCTCACGTTTCCTGTATTTTGTCAGGTAACCGTATTTGGGGCAAGGAACTGAAGGGCCTCCAATTGACTCAAGTTGCATGGTCACCGGACAGCAAAATTCTTATATTTGGCATGGCTAATGGAGAAATACACATATATGACAGCCAAGGCAATTTTATTGTACGCTTATAGTTTTTTTTTTATGATTGTTTGTTTGAATTTTCTTGCCTCTGTAGAACTTCTGGATCTACTTCCATATTCATCGAGAATGAATACAAGAGAATGCAATTTTAACTAATGCCAATGATTTGAGACTATTCAAATTTGCATCGCTAGTAAGGTTTTAAGTAGGATTAGCACTTTTTTGTATGTATTAGGGAAGCATACACTTCTGAAAATTAACAATTAAATTAAATTAACAATTAACCACTTAAAGAAGAATTACAATTTTAAGATTAGTTTTGACTTTAGCTGCTGAGTCACTGGTCTAAATCTACTGGTCTCTGGATCATTAGAGACTGGACATAAGACCCGATATGTGGATTGAGATCCTGCAAAAATCCTGATATGCTGATCTCCTTGGGCATTGCATGAAAACTTTGAATTTTTGATTTGCAATTCCCCTGCTGCTTGGCGATCTTTCTGATTGTAGGTTAGACTTGGTGACTTCAGATAATTCTGCGGGGTTTACTTGAGTAGTCGGCCAGGAGATGTTAAACAGGAAAATCAGACTCTAATTCCTCTCTCTCTGAGCAGACTTGACTATACTCAAGTATCCCTTCGATCTGACCTGACTAGCATCAGGTACCTGATATGACTCCCCAGTCACCCACCTGACGCACCTAGTCTGCCTACCCACCTCATCTATATACCATTTCATTTACCTTATCCACTTATCTTTCTCATTCACCCTACCAACTCGCCTCACCCATCCACTTACCTGCTCATCTATACATCCATTCTTTCATCCATTCACTTTCTTTCATAATGTAGTATATTAAACTCACCGTACAGTAGCTAGTGCCATAAAAAGGGATTCGTGGGTTTTCTTCAGGTGCTCCAGTTTCTTCCCACAGTCCCAAGATGTACGGGTTAGATTGATTGGTCATGCTAAAATTGCCCCTTCGTGACCTGAGATGCGTAGGTTAGAGGATTAGTGGGTAAATTAGTGAGGGTAGGGCTTGGGTGGGATTGTGGTCGGTGCAGACTTGACGGGCCCAATGGTCTCTTTCTGGGTTTCTATTTCTATGTTTCTCAATTCTACAGTACTGTGATGGAGCTCTTGGAGGAACGTTGCACTTCGCATTTCGGATTAAACTAGGCATGGAAGACCTGGCAAGAAATGCGAAGCAGTTTTGAGGTGGGGAAAAGTTTGAACAGAGTGGCTATCCAACACTGCTGCTGTTCAGAAGATCTGGGCCATATCTAACCAGATTTAGTTGATTGGGAGCAGCATGGAAAAACAATTGTATACAAATGAGTACAATGACAAAATTTTACTTTGATTTGAAGACCTGTTTAATATTGTGATTCAAATCTTTCCATATGCTTATCTGTAATTTAATTTTATATGTGTTCTGTATATCTTTGTGCCTTTTAGGTGAAGCTGGTGTTACAGTGTCTTGCTAATGTAACTGGTGCAGTCAGCATCATTGGTATCCATTGGTATTCGGGAAATGAAGGTTATGTTGAACCAGACTGTCCCTGCCTAGCTATTTGCTTAGACAATGGCCGATGTCAAATAATGCGTCATGAGCATGATGAGAGTGAGTATTATCAATGAATACATTTGGGGTAGATTCAGGAATTTTCCTTTCATTTAGTTTATTCATCGTTGCACACCCTCAATTGAAACTAATACTATCAATTACAAACCACTTACAAATATTGCCAATATTAATGTTAGCAGCACTACCAAATCCATTCCAGGGCTTGAGCACAAAAAGCTTAGCTAAATGTAATAATTCCTATGGCACTATTTTGAATTAAAAGGAAGTTATATCCAGTATTATGATCAATATTTAGCCCTCAATCAACATCACGAAAACAGATTATCTGATTGTTATTACATTACTGTTTGTGGGAGCTGTGTGGCTATTATTTCATATGTTATAATTGTGACCACACTTAAAAAATACTTCAAAAGCTGTGAAGTGATTGCAACCTCTGCTGGTCTGGTCAGGCAAGACAAGCATTCCCTTTAATTCTTGTACCTTTCCAAATTAGTCAACAAGAGGTAAACTTTAAATTTCATTCAATGTACAGGGGATTAATTGTCCACACCATTCATGACTGGATGCGGCAAGACTACAGAGCTTAGATCTGATCGCTTGGTTGTGGAATTGTTTAGCTCTGTCTATTACTTGCTGTTTATGTTGTTTGGCACACAATGGCCTGAATTTTCTAGGCCTTCATGCTGTTGGACTATTCCAGTCCTGCCAATGTGAACAGAGATTTCAATGGCTCATTGGTAGGCAGGGTGATGGTGGATAAAGTGGGGAAGAATAAATGGGAGGGGGAAATTAGGAAAATTCTGGCCAAGCAGGTGTTGTAGCTTCACCAGGTTGATGCTTATTTTTAGATAAGTCTGTGTTGGTCTTGGCATGCCCCCCTGTACTTTTCATTGAACCAGGGTTGATCCTCTGGCTTGGTGATAATTGTGAAGTGAGGTATATGTCAGACTATGAGATTACAGATCGTGGTTGAATACAATTCTGCTGCTGTTGAAAACCCACAGCTCCTTATGGTTGCCCAATATTGAGTTTGATTTTTTTTGAAGGTGGTGGGAGTGCACTATAATGTGATGGAGGGTATCTTCAGTGTGAAGACAGGAATTTGTCTTCTTGAGGACTGTATGCGGTCATTCCTATTGGTACTGTCATGGACAGATAAATCTGTTGGTTCCTTCACTGTCTGTTGCAGACCCAGTTTAACAGCTATGTCCTTTAAGAATCGACCAGGTCATTGTAATGGTGCTACCAATCCACTCCTGGTGATAAAAATTCAAGTTCCTCATCCAGAGTGTATTCTGCATCCTTGCCACCCTCAGTGCTTTCTCCAAGTGATGTTCTCTTCCATGTGTTGATTTGTCAGCTGAAGAGGACTGTACATGGTTATCAGTTCATGTTTGACCCAATTCCTGAGACTTTGTGGAGTCCACATTCATTGTTGAGGATTTCCATGGCAGCTTGCTCCTGATTATACCTCTTCTGAATCTGTCCTGTCCAAGAGACAGGACATACCTAGGGTTGGTGTTGGTGGTCTGGAACATTATCTGTAGTTTTGATTCTGTGAACATGCCTATGTCAGGCTGTTGCTCGACTAGTCTTTGAGACATCTCCGAATTTTGGCATGAGGCTCCAATTGACTGTAAGTAAGACTATGCTGGGTCGACCATTTTCAAATGGGCTAGTTCGTATCCATTTCAGGCTAAAAGCTTTTTTACATTTCTAACAATAGTTAATTTCCTAAGTAATTGTGTGTCCCAGTGGAACTAGTAAATGTTACAATATAGTTTTTTCAAGGCATCTATTTTTTAATGATTTAAAATCAGGTTGTTTGTGAATGATGGACTAGACTTTTTTTTAATTAAATTGTTTGGGGCTCAGTTTTACAGCTGTTAAGGTCCCTGTCACTGCCCCGTAGCCATTTTAATGTTGAAGCAGATTTCCACTCTTGTCTGGTGATGAAGTCCAGCTTCTCAGAGCTGCCAGTGAATTAGATGGCTGGCAGACGTTCGCTGCTGAAACTATATCCAATCCCAGATGTCAAGGAGCCAGTTGTGAATTCATTACTAGGCAAGGTGGAGGACGTTTGCAGCGAGTATCCCTTATGGGTCCAAGGTCCCATTAAGGAGCTATCCCCTCCTTTTTGTCCATCACCAACCCACACAGTTAAATCTGTCAGGGTTTTACCTGCAGTGATGGAATGAGGCCCTTAAGTAATCACTCAGTGCCCACTTAAGGACTTAATTGCCCAACTTAGGGAGGGTTGCCCAATTGCTCACCCAGCACATATATGTATTGCAGAGGGGGCAAGCTCGTGCTGCCCACTGGATTTTTTGTCTTCAAATCCTCTGGAGGGGAAGTGTAAAATGCAGGGTTTTTTTGTGATAAATCAATTTTCAAGTTATCTTAATAAAAGTTTCTTAAACACATGACTGATTTTTTTTTTTGTACGAAGCAAATATTGGTGAGTTACACTGCCTGATTGCACCGTGTTGTGGAGATTTTAAATTTGTGATTATGCTATACCTCAGTAGAAGCTTGAAATGTAACTTACCCAACAAATGAACACATGCTCAAGTTGGATGTAATTTTCCAATTGCCATCAAAGTGGAAACTCCATCCCACATTTGGAGTAAATAATGCAGTTTTCTCATATTTTTCGTGATAGATCCTGTCCTGATTGATACTGGTATAAACGTGGTTGGCATTCAGTGGAACTACTGTGGGAGTGTACTGGCTGTTGCTGGTTCCCAATTGTCAGCTGGTCAAGACAAACAGATCAATGTTGTGCAATTCTACACTCCTTTTGGTGAGGTGAGAATTTTTTTTTGTATTAGTGTGAATTTCAAGTCAACTATACCCATCATTGAATAAAAATCTTCAGTTTTCTAAATAAGAGAGGTGGATTATGCTTGTTTGGAACCACACAGCCTGTATATAGCAAGATGATATTCCAAGCAGTTGAACTAAGATCTTTAGCATAGTATAAGCAAATTAAAATCTTGCTGTGCACAGATTGTTTGCAATTGTAGTTGACAAAGCAGTGAGCATGTTTCAAAGAAATTGGCTATGAAATTCTTTAGGAGTTTCTAAGGGAATGAAATATACTGTATTTAAATACAAGGCTTTTAATTTATTTATCCATAAGGTTTAAAGAATTGTTGTGATTCCTTGTATAAAGCTTTTAAGCTGAAAGAAAATAATTATGATCACCATCTATCGACAGACTAATAATGCAATTGTTAAATTTGAAGAACTTGTATGTTACGTTCTTTATATTTTTCTCACTTTGTCCTTTTCTTCAAGCATTTGCGCACATTAAAAGTGTCTGGCAAGCAAATGTATGCAGCATCATGGGAAGGAGGAGGGCTGAGAATTGCCCTTGCTGTTGATTCTTTTATTTATTTTGCCAACATCAGACCAGATTACAAGGTAAACCTACCAATATCTCTAAATCTTTTTGTGTATTTTGAAGTTAAGTAGATTTTTTTTCTCATCATACTAAATGTTTACATTTGGTATAGTTAGCAATTGTGCAGGTAGAGATCCCACCGTCTTCCCTCTGTTAGGTTCAGGCAGGAAGGCTTGCACTAGAGGCCCTTGAGTGACCACTTAAAGGCCTCATCCTACCATTGGTATTCAGTTATTGGTGGGCAGGGGATTTGACATCTGAGGGTGCTGCCTAGCAAATCCATAATGGAGGTCTATTGTTCTCAGGCACTCTGTGCCTGATTGGGAAAGGGGTTTGGTGGATACTTTCATCTCTGTAATATTCTTTGTTTCTGCCTTAGACCCAATTCATTTGATGCTGAAACTCTCATCCTACCTCTAGATTCAATTATTCTGGTGCATCCCTGGTCTGCCTTCCATCTTGCATTCTCTGTATATTGGAATTCTTCCAAAACTCTCTTGCCCATTTTATAAATTGCATTAGTTCCTCTTAACCCAGCTCCCTTCTGCTCACTGGTCCATATTGGCTTTCAGCTTGGCAACACTTCTGTTTCAAAATTCTTACCCTTGTTTTCAAATCTTTCTATGATCTCGCTTCTCTATTTTTCTGTAACCCCCCCCCCCAGCCCGACTAGCCATCTCTGCATTTCTCGAATTTTTGGCCTCAACTGATTATAATTGCTTTAATGGATTTTAGCTCTCAATTTCCTCTCTAAAACTCCTCTGCATTCTTCAGTTAATTCTCTTTTTAAATTACAATTTTTTGTCCAATATTTTGGTAAACGGTTTTAATATCTTATATGAACAAATGCAAGTCACAGACTCCTTATTCTAAAACTGGTTCTAGATTCCCTCATGAGGGGAAAGATACACTCAGCATCTATCTTGTTAAGTCCTCTCAGAGTCTTATATGTTTCAATAAGATCACTTCTCATTCTTCTAAATTCTAAAGAGTATAGACTCAACCTTTCCACATAGGACAATTCCTTTATCCCTGGAATCAGCCTAATGCGCTTTCTCTGGGCTACCTCCAGTGCAGGTATATCATCCTTCAATAAGGAGACGAAAATTGTTTAGATTTGGTCCTACCAATACCTCAGACAGTCGTAGCAAAACTTTCTTACTTTAATACATTGTCCTCCTTGAAATAAAGGCCAACATTCCATTTACCTTCCTAATTACTTGCTGCACTTGGATGTTAATATTTTGTATCTGCCATTGTAATTATTTACGAGGCCAAAGACGTACATTTTTATATGAAACAATATTCTTTCAAATTTTAAGCAAACGTACTGATCCAATTTTTGTCTTTTGGCAGTGGGGTTATTGCTCCAACACAGTAGTGTATGCATATACCAGACCAGATCGATTGGAATACTGTGTAGTCTTTTGGGACACCAAGAACAATGAAAAGTATGTAAAGTACGTAAGGAGTCTGATTTCAATAACAACATGTGGAGACTTTTGCATTTTAGCAACAAAGGCTGATGAGAGTTCTCCGCAGGTGAGAGATTATTTTTACGGTATACTACATTTCAAATTAGTATTGTAACTGAAATATTTAGTCAACTGTCCATGCAGCATTTATCCCTGAACTGACAAAGTGCTTGCAATTCTGAAATCAATAGACCTTTGGTTTGAAAGGTATCAAAGGGTGTGGAACAATGACAAATAAATGAAGTTCAGATACTAATCAGCTACGATTTAATTGAATGGCAATACAAGGTTGATAGACTGGTCTACTTCAGTCTAGCTACATAGATTTCCTTGACAGCAGATTAGAGCAGCAAGATACAGGGAAAGGCAAGGACATAGTATCCTCAGGCATGGATAAGAAAGCTTCAGAACCCAGAAAATGGTACAATTGACATGAATAATAAAATAGATACACCAAAAACATACTCTTCCAGTTCAGACCCCAAGAGCACCAAAAGTTCTTAAGCTGAACCTACAACTGCATGTTCAACTCAAGAGATCAGAAGCATCTTGCTACTGACAGAAATGGATGACCAGAAAGTTTCAATTCCTTCTAAAGATGGATGGGTGAGGTGGGGTTGGTAGGCAACACTGCAATTTAGTAAATGGGCTAATTTTCAATTTTTGACCTGACCCTGGGATTCTCAAGGGACCTCTGAACTGCAGCAGCATCATGTTCTCTGGCACCCCTACGCTTCAGCCAGTGAATGGTCTAGAAGAGAAAATGGGAAGTTAAGAATGCCTGATTTGCATTTCTGCTTTTGAATCTCCATCTCATTTATCTGACCTTGCTGTTTGGAGGGTCAGTGATCAGGAAAATTGGTTAAATTTCTTTCTTTTTGTAAGCAGCTGTTTCCTACTTCTGTAGTTTACCAATTATCTTAATTTAATACATTCCTCACTAATTTTAATGTTCTGTCTAATCATATGTCTATACAATCATAATCTAGCTAAATCAGAATTTTGAGGGATACAATCTTAACTTCCCCTACTCTAAATCCTAAAATCAAAATATATTAAATGTATTTTCTAAAAATTACAAAAAAAGTTAGTTTTATCCATGAGATTAGTTTTAACAGCTTACTCATAAGTAGCAATTGTATCTCTTGAAATTGGTCAGAATTTTAGACCACAAATACATTAACAAAATCATTTTACATTTGACTTTACAATGTATCCAGCATAGCATTTCCCAGAAACTAACAGCCTTTAGGAGAAAAATCCCATGTGACTATTCAACCACCCCCTAAATAAGTACTGATACAAAAGTAAGACACTACTGATGCTGGAAACCTGCATTAGGAACAGAAAAATGCTGGAAATACTCAGAAGGTCTGACAGCATCTGAGAAGAGAATTAGTTACCTTTCATCCCACTAGTCCCTGCATTCATCACATCATTATCTACTATTTCCACCACATTGAGTACAATATAACATCCAAACACATCTTCACTGAACCTTTCAGCATTGCAAAGATGCTGTTATCTCCCCAATACTCCTGCCCATTCCCCAACACGTTTTCGTCATTCTACGCTAGCATCAGAGAAGATCTGCTCTTACTTTGTCTCTTCTCCTCGTCCAAAGCCCCATATAGTCTCAACAGGTGAAAGTGACTTATTTGCACTTCTTTTGGTTTATTTACTATATTTACTGCTCATGATATGGGGTTCCCCTCTACGTACCAAAGACAAAGACAAAAGAGAAGGGAAAGAATAAGGAAAAGCGATATGAAGAAGAAGCAGTTTATAATGACTTGAACACAAAATTATTCATAATGATACCAGCATGACTGATTTTGTTTAATTTATAATTTTTGCCTTTAAGGAACCTTGTTCCGAACAAATCAGTTACAGTTTCTTACTACTGCTTCTATTGGTACATCACACAATGCCACTCCCTCATGTTGGAAGGGCACAATGTGATTGAAACCATCAAAGACAGACAAGTTACTGGGTGGCATTCTCCCAAAAAAATTCAAAATGTCGAATTCAGATAAAAACTGGAGTAAATTCTGCTGGTTTTTTCAGAGGGATTTTCAAAATGAATCTGCTATTGCAGAGCGCACTAGCATGAATCATGCAAAAGATCAGTGGGCGGGGTCCATTCCCACCGGAGAGAATGGCAGCATAGCACTGAGCGGGCCACTGCGTGTACACTGATCTGTCAGTGCCAGGATCGGTGCACGTGCAGTAGCCCGGCACTGCCGTCCTCTTGATCGCTGTCCTCCCTCCCTCCCTGTCTCACCAAGCCCAAGTTCAGAGTAGCAGCAGGATGGCCTTTCCCTCTCTGGCTCCACCTCTTGGCACTGCCTGAAGCCTGCTGGGCAGTGCCAAGATGCCCCTGGGCCATTGCCACTTTGCTTCTCGGACAGAACCAGGAGGTCAGGCTGGTACTGCAAGCTGGCAATGTCCATGGGACACCTATCTTACCCTCAATCTTCTGCGGGGCCTCCATGGGCTTCCTTTACGTCAATGGGATCAAGCTGCAAATGGGGAACTGTTATAAACCATGCTAGAGTGAAACACTCCTGGCTGAGGGGAAGATTGTAGCAGGTCTGGAAACTTCAGCCCTGGCCGGGTAATAAGATGCAAATTCTGATTTAAATAGATCATACAACTCCAGACGATTTCTGGTGCAGAGTTGACAGCACCAGAAATCTGGCTGATGGAGACTTGCAGAGGCCTTGACACCCAGCGGGAGGTCCAATAAAAAAGGCCTTGGGTTGAGAATCCTGATTGGAGAATTGCCTCTACTGTGTTTCATTACCAGAGGGATTTAATACTAATCAAGAGGTGGTGCATTTGTAAAATGCATTGATTAAGGCCCATCTGGATTTCTATGTGCAGTACCTTTTTAGAGGAATTATAATTGTGTTAGAGGATAAAGATCACCAGCTTTCTGGAATTGAAAGATTGGTAAGATTATCAATAGCAAAAGAGAAAACTTAAGGGTTACTTAAAAGAGTTTACAGCTGTGGTAATGACTGAAATTTAAGAGATAGAATGGGAACATGAAATCAAGGTCAACAAAATGGAGTAAATCGGTGGCACAGTGGTTAGCACTGCTGCCTCACAGCGCTAGAGACCCAGATTCATTACCTGGCTTGGGTCACTGTCTGTATGGCACGTGCATGTTCTATGTCTGTATCTGTGTGGGTTTTCTCCAGGCACTTTGGTTTCCTCCCATAGTCTGAAAGATTGCTAATTAGGTTCATTGACCGTGCTAACTTCTCCCTCAATGTAACCGAATAGGTGCCACAGTGTGGCAACTACAGGATTTTCACAATAAGTTCATACTTGTGACACTAAAAAATCAACTTTAAGCTTGTTAGTCAAATGACCTTTTCCTTTTCCTTTTTTAAAATTTATTCAGTCACTATGAGTACGTGTAATGGTAAATGTACTTCAGCAAGCAAGTTGTTAAATTAGTAGCTTTCTTATTGGGCTAATAATCCACAGGCCTGGACTAATGATCTGGGTATGTGAGTTCAAAATCCACTAAATCAGCTAATTAAATTTAATTGACCACTTCTGAAATAAAAATCTAGTATCAGTAATGGTGAAACCTCTAGATTATTAGAAAAACCAATCTGGTTCACTCATTTTTTTTTGGGGGGGGAAGAAAATCAGCTGTTCTTATCTTGTCTAACCTATGACTGACTCCAGTCACAAAGCAATGTGATATTTTCATCTGATATACCTATCAAAACATCCAGTTGTAATCAAGTAGGTGGCTTATTGCCATCTTCTCATGGACAATTAGGGATGGACAATAAATGCTAACCTTGTCAACAATGCTCACATTTTGTGAATGATTAAAAAAAACTACCCAAGTATTTGTGAATTTTATATAAATAATTATTTACAGATTTGTGCTTTACAAATAAAAACACAGGACAAGACCAATGAAATCTTCTCATGAAGCTTTTACTTACATTTTCCACAATTTCTTTATCTTATTAATTAATATGCTATATACGTTTGAAAGTAACTATAAAAATATTGTCAATTCTGTTTTGTAACTTACTCTTGTTACAGGTTAATTTGTTTTTTTGTTTGTGCTGCATTTGAAAGGATGAGAATGAGATGGAATCTGTAGTTGCTATGGTAACAATTTCTGGAATTTATTTCTCTGCATTGGTGTGGGGGGATGGAAGGGAGGGAGTGTTAGAATTGTACCAGGTCCAGATGGATTATAGGAGATGGGTTTCGAGGTTATGGAAATGACTAAAATTAGAAAAAAATGACATTCGTGACATTGGACATGTGTTTCTACCCCCTACTGTTTTTCCCAGGGGTGGTTTCTGTGCAAATATAGCAACTTACCTTGCAGAAACGAGAAACCACATGCAGTTGCTAATAAGGCATTTAGCAGCCTTTTTTTCAAGAGCAATAGAATTTGACTAGTGGCTCTTGGTACTTCCACAGTGTTTGCAGCTCACAACAGGCAGGTGCACAGTGAGAAACCAAAGTATCATGAAAATTATATGTAATCTACATGGTAAAAGAGCAAATCATCATGCCTCAAGTTAATCACAGCAAAGACTTGCCATTGTTCTGGAGATGAGGTGAAGAAGTGGCTGCTGCCTCTTCTATAGAAATCAAGGGATATGGGAAAAAAGCAGGATCAGGATATTGAATTTGACCATCAGCCATGATCATAATGATTGGTGGAGCATGTTCAGAGGGCTAAATGGCCTACTCCTGTTTCCATGTTTCTTATGGCCATTTTGTGCTTCCATTTCATCTTGCCCTTTCACATCCCAAGTATCTCAGCACTCTGCTGAATACTGCTGGCTGTCCTTTCAATCACACATGCTGAAATTTTAGTGCTTCAACCCACTTGCTGATTCTAGTTGGACAATGAGCCCAGAGGCATCTTCTTAATTGGGTGCTCCCTGGAAGATTATATTGGCAGGCCTGCAGTTATGACAGTTGGACTGACAAACTAAAAATGGTGCTGCTATCCAGAAAAAAAATCTTAAGGTGGGAATATTTAGTAAGCAATATCAGTACAAATGCATTTGTGTACATTTTAACTGCATGCCAATTAAAATATAGGCTGCATAATGCTATTGTTAGAGATGCATTTGATTATTTTTAAAATTGTCATAACTTCCTGTAATTTTCTCCTGTTTTAGTATGTTCTAGTGTTGTGTAATTCCATTGGAACACCCTTGGATTCAAAATATATTGACATTGGTGAGTGTACAAATTTAATTTATGGATGAAAATATGGAAATTATTGTTTCAAGTAGTGTTAATGACGTGTGCTCAGGAAGTTGAGAGTTGCAATTTGATTGCTTTAGCCAATTTCTTTTGATGTGACTGATATAGATTTAGTTATACTTCAACCAAAGTTGCCAATGTGACAAAAGATTTTTGTCTGCTCAATTAAAAGAGAAGTATTGGCTACAATTTTATGAGAGTGCAGGAAGCGACTCTGGGTAGCAAAGGGAGATGTAAAATGGATTGAGATGGTGGAGGTTTACATTAGTCTTGTTCTCCAGTGCCATGCCTTACTGCCACCATGAGGATTTTATCAGTGGCTATCTTTTAGCAAATTGAGGCCCTTAAGTGGCCACCCAGGTTGAAATGTTGCGCGCACACACACACACCCTTTTATCAGACTCCTATTAATTGGCTACAGCTTGGACCTCAATGCCATTATTACTACAAAACTCATCTCCAAACTTTGTGGCCTGGGGCTCGACTCCTCGCTCTGCAATCGGATCCCGAACTTCCTAACCCTCAGACTGCAATCAATAAGGATAAGCAACATCTCCTCCACAATCATCCTGAACACTGATGTCCCACAAAGTTGTGTCTTCAGCCCCCTATTATACTCCTCATACACCTGTGACTGTGTGGCCAAATTCCCCTCCAATTTGATTTTCAAGTTTGCTAATGACACTACTATAATGGTCAGCTCTCAAACAATGATAAGATGGAGTATAGGAAAGAAATAGAGAACCTGGTGTGACGACAATAATTTCTCTCTTAATGTCAACAAAACGATAGAGATAGTCATCGACTTCAGAGTAATAATGGAGAATATGCCCCTGTGTACATCAATGGGGATGAAGTAGAAATAATTGAGACTTCAAATTTCTAGATGTCCAGATCATCAACAACTTGTCCTGGTCTTCCTACGCTAATGCTATAGTTAAGAAAACCCAATGCCTCTACTTTCTCAGAAGACTAAGGAAATTTGGTATGTCCACTATGACTCCCATCAACTTTTACAGATGCACCATAGAAAGCATTCTTTCTGGTTGCATCCCATGTTGGTATGGCTCCTCTCAATCTAAGACTGTAAGAAATTGCAAAAGTTGTGAAGGAAGCCCAGTCCATCACTCGAACTAGCCTCCCATCCATTGACACTATCTACATTTTCCGCCATCTCGGAAAAGCAGCCAGTATGATTAACGACCCCAAGTACGCTGGACATATCCTCTTCCACCTTCTTCCATCGGGAAAAAGATAAAAAAAAACTGAGGACCTGTACCAACTGACTCAAGAACAGCTTCTTTCCTGCCATCATCAGATTTTTGAATGGAGCTACCTTACATTAAATTGATCTTCCTTTACATCCTGGCTATGACTGTAACACTGCATTTGCACTCTGTATCCTTTCCTTTTTTTATGTGTTCTTTGTGCTTTGTCTATATAGTATGTAAAAAAAACAATATTTTTTACTTTATACTGATGCATGTAACAATAATAAATCAAATCAGATCAGTCTGGGACTAGGGGTCAGAGTCTAAAAAATAGATTCAGACTTTTCAGGAATGGACTTTAAAAACACTTGTTTATGCAAACGATACTGGAAGTTTGGAACTCTTTCCACACATGGCAATTGATGCTGAATACTGGAAATTGGTCAATAGGACAGTGACTCCACTGTTGCCTAGCCATTTTGTGCACATCTTAGGAGAAGCTATTATCAAAAGAACTGTTAATGTTTGAGTGCTTGTTCAAAAATTTATTTTCTGAAGATCTTAGAAAAGTGTGCCATAAAGATCTGAAATGTGAATATTTTTAGTGACCCAATTATGTTCTGTACAATTTGTTCATCTTTATAATTTGCTGCTTGACCAGAAAATGGCAAAATTATTGATGCTAATATTATACCCATTAGGTTACTTACCTAATAACTTAATTTGGTTCAAATGACCAACTTAAAAACCTTTGACAGGATAAGTAACAACATGGTTACCTGAACTGTTTATACATACGAAGCAAGCAAATCTCATAACTGGATGGCCTTTCACAGGGAGTTTTGTTAATTAAAGAGTGATGGCCATTTATTATAATATAAAAATGATGATCGGAAAAATAATCAAATTAACATAATGTAAAAATTGTTTTTGGATATTGAACATGCTGAATACCTCTCTTCAAATACAGTGATTTTCAGTGTATTTCACTTAGAGTGGGAAAATGCTTAGGACATTGCAGTAGAAACATGCAGAAAAGCTTATCTTGCTAATTTCTATAATGTTAACAGTTTTAATGTTGGCAAGACAGCAATTGGATTGCCAACAGTTTTCTTTGTGAGTTGTGTATCTATTGCATCAACCGTGTAGAATGAAAATATTGATGATTTGAATGATTAGATTCAGCTTAGAGAAACAAAAGTATATATTGGTGGATTAGTGCAGTCTCATTTGTTATGTTATATGCTTAATCACATTGAAAAGCAGTTGATTTTTTTTACTGCATTATATTACTTTGCTTTCGCACAACTCAGTTATAGGTATTTCAATAATGAATACCTTTAACTGGATTGAAAGGTAAGTGTGGTAGGTTGAAGTTGTTTTTAGTCTTGGTTCTGAATGAGTTATGTTGTCTTACTAGCCTATGTTTTAACAGTGAAACCTTTCATCAGTACATTACAGATGCAGCCAAGTATTCTTCTCTTTTTCTGTCTCAATCACATCCTGCAAAATTCTTTTTCAGTGTGGTAAGCCTTCCGTACACAAGAGCACTAGGATGTTGAGAATATTTAATGTGTTTAGTTGACATAATGCTGGAAATAAAATGGTGTAAAATTTTGAGTTCTCAGCCACTGTACTTTGAAGTCTAGCCAATTTCTCCATTCAGACATACTTGGCGTCCAGCAAGTTGGAAAGTGTCTATCAGTAAATTTTTAAAAGTTTGCTAGCGTTCTATAAGAATTGATGATACATACAAAATGTTATATTTCCTCTATTCAGTAAACTTTATTGTACTTTGTTAAAAGCCAGAAAATATTCACACTTTGACTTTACTATTAATTTTTTTGCCATGGTGGACAATTTGTACATAAATCAAGTTTTTTATATTGAGAATATTGTCCATGAAAAGGTTGTTAACTTTCTGTGTGGGTTTATTATTTTGAATTTATTTTCAGACTTGCACAGAAAAAACTGTAGTTTAAATTATTATACAAAAACTAACATTTTAATTCATATTTTATGAAACTGTAGATATGCAAAACCTTAAAATAAAATCACTCAACCCTTACATAACAAAAATGCTGAAAAATTGAAAATGGTTCCCAAAGCAACCAGATGTTAAATTCTTCTACCATTCAGTTTCCTTTCATTGTCTGTACTCACTCTTAATTTTTCTTTTAAATAAATTGTCTATCAATTTCAATATTTTTTTCCATCAGTTTTTCAATATTTGAATTCGTGCCATTTCTAATAATTGCTTATTTGTAGCAATAATGCTGCCTTTTCAGTATCCCAGTGAGGATTTGAGGGCTGAGAGGTGCGGTTTTTATTTTGTAGTCTAGTCTGTAAAAGTAATTTAGTGATGGGATAATTGGGCTGTTTTTAAAATTGAATTTGTGGAACATTGTAGCCATAGGAATTGTTAAATAAATTTTGTATTTAAAGTTAATTTAGCATGAAAACAAACTTGTAACAGTTTCATGTTATACTATGGCGATAGTTGCAAGGTATCTCACTATTTAATGGGCTCTAGACTAACTGAAGAAGTCTGTCACACGTTGTACTTCGTTAATGCATGACGTAAAATGTTTCTCATAAAATATGAAAGTGTGAAATTACTCATTGTAATGATTAACTCATATCAAGTGTTGTTGGAGAATGTAATATATATTCTAGTGTGATTACATGTAATACACTTTGGCCAGTATTCTATGGCCTCTCCCTGCAGTGGGTTCCCTGGGAAAACACAAGTCTTCCAGGCCCTTTTTGTTCATTTTCTGGAAGATTCTGCTGGTGACCAATGGCAAGCTGCCTCCATTGCTGGAAGACATGCAGGGAGAGGGGTGCAGAATCACAGATGTTGTCACCGCAAAAACTAGCCTGAAAATGTGCATTTTTATAAAGAAGTTGGATTTCTTCAATATTACCAATGTCATTATTTTCAGCTATTGAAAAAAATAAGCCAGGAATCTCCTCAAAAAAAGCAATTTCTCTGGAGAGTACCAGGCCTGCTAATCATATTGAAAGTGGAATATGCGCAGGTCTGATTTCGCAAAAGAAAAGGGCCTGGAAGACTCTTGATTGGCAGAACACTAGTTGCAAATCCCACTAAAGGCACCTTATTAATGTCTCTGGTCTGCTGCACTACTAAGTGGCATAATGGGCTGGGAGAATCCTGGCCATCGTGAAAGATAGTGACACAAAAAGCATCTTGTGAGTTATTTGAGGAAATGATAGAAAAAAGCTTGTGTACTGATTTGCAAGTTTAGCTGGAATGGCAACACAATGTGAAGTAGTGCACCAGTGCTTGAAGTCATGTCTTTAAGAAACTTAAAAGCAGGCATTGCTGAAGCTCCTTCAGACCAGCGGCAGCCTCTTCTCTGGGTTCTGCTTACAGAATTCTAGAACTGTTTTGCTCCCCACAGCCTCTCATTATTTTTAGTTACTGGTCATCTGACTGGCTCCTGAGAAGAAGCATGAGAATAGGCAGGGCAAGGACAGCCCTTACCTAGTAATCAAAAAGATAAGTCTGTTTGGTAAGAGTGATCAAATGTAGTGCATTTTCGATTAATATAACTTTTTGTTATAGTAAATATATTATGCAATTTATCTATGTGTGATCAAAGTAAGAATTCTAAGGAACTATGCCTGATCATATTGTGGGTTTATTAGCTTACATAAAATGGGAATGAGTGAATTGCGAAGACTGGTGAGAAATCAAAAAAATGCTTAATCAATCGAAGTTTAATTTATTCTTACTTATGACATTGGTTACTTGGTGGTGGCCCCTGGAACACTTCTACTTACCATGGATTACATATGATATTTGGTATAGATATAGGCCATTCTGCTCAACAGTCCATGCTGGTGTTTATGCTGCAGTGGAATCTCCTTTTCTCATGTAAATCTACCATTATACCATCTACTGCTTCTCCTTTAAACACTTGTATAATTTCCCCTTTAAATACATTCATGTTTTTTGCTTGAAATATTCTCTGTGGTAGGGAAATCCACTTACTACTTTTTAAGTAAAGATTTTCTTTTGAATTCTCCATTGGATTTCTTGCTGATTATGTTATATTGATGGCTTCTAGTTATCTCTCCCAAAAGAAGAAATGTTCTCTCTGTGCCCATTCCACCAAACATTTCATATTTTTAAAGATCTCTATAGGGTCAGCCATCAGCCTTTTTTGTCGACACAGAAGAGACCTGGTCTGTCAGTCTTCTCCAGAGATGTATATCATGAATGTGCATATGAACAAAGAACAGGAGTGGGCCATTCAGCCCATTCCACTTGGTCTGCCATTTAATATGGCTAATCTGATAGTAATCTTGAATCTGCACCCCACTTACTTCTGATAACGTATCTTCTTATTAAGGATCAATCCTTTGCCTATAAAAATATTCAAAGATACTGTTCTACTACCTTTCCAGAAGGGAGTTTCTGCTGTTTTAAATGAATTACGCCTTATTTTTTAAACAGTGACCATTTAGTTTTAGATTTTACCACAAGAGGAAACCCCCTCTCCAAATCCACTCTGTCAATATCCCTCTTGATCTTCTACCTTTCAATTAAATTGCCACTTACCCCTACAGAAGCATCATCGTTATGGTGACTTTGATGCCCACTAGTAATCCATTCTGGTACTGCTTTCTTAGAGGGTCACAAAGCACCTCCTACCTGCAGAACTCTGCTCTCTATTGTTTATTTTGAATATGTTTTTTGTGGCCAGTTATATTCTGCTGGTGGATTAACAGCATGAAGTTGCCTTGCCCTTTGTTGATATATCACCTTCCTGCTATCCAAGAGGCCTTCCTGTCTCTCTTTCTTTGTCTTCTTCTAAATCTACATGATCCAAAATAAGGTGGCCAGGAGAGGTTACCTCCTCAGCCAAACGTATAGTAAGTTTCATCCAATGAATAGAAAAGATTTAGCAATGACAGCCTGTCTTTTCTTTTGGGATGTGGTTAATACTGGCTAAGTTGGCATATTGCCCACCCCTAGTTATCCTTTTAGATGATGGTGAATTTTTTTCTTGAACCTGATGCAGACCATAGAATTATTGAGGAATCTTGTGGAAGTGGGTATAAAGTTTTCTTTGTGAGTGTGGTAAGAAACTTTATAAAACCAAGTTTGTTCAGTCACTTTTTTCTTCCTCAGGATTTAACACTATTTATCTCTTTTCACATACCCTTCACACTCTGTTTAAGACCATTAATTCCTATTTTTCTTGACAATTTCTTCCTGTAGATGTTGCCTCTCTGATCATACTTATTTATTAGATCATTTATTCATATTTTTACATTTTATATCTCATGCTGATTACCACCTATTACCCTTTCTCAGTTGATAAAAACTCCATATTGAGGAGAAGTTGGAGGATGCAGAATGTACTCTGGCGGCAGACTTTGAAGCCCATCACTAAGAGTGGCTTGGTTGCAATACTACTAACTAAAGTGTCTGAATATTGAAACTCATAGATATCAGACAGGTCTGTGAAAGGCTGTGAAAGAATCTATGCTAGAGAAAAACTTGAGATATACTTATATATTTGACCTACAACACCGATGTATTTATTGTAGACACATCCTGCAGTTTGCTAGCAGTGATCACTACACAATCCTCGAGGAAAGGAAATACCTTCTTAACATTTTAGGATAACTTCCATCATATGGTTAGAAGTGGGGATGTTCGTTGATTATTGTGCAATGTTCGGTTGCATTCACAACTCTCCACTACTGAAGCAGTCAGTGTCTGCATACAGCAGGACATGGACAAAATGAAAACTTCTTGCAACGTTCGTTGCCACACAACTGCCAGTCAATTGTCATCTTCAACAAGAGAGTCTAATCATCTCTTTTGACGTTCAGTGATATTTCTGTCACCGAATCACTCACCACCAACATCGTGGGAATTAACTTTGACCAGCCAAGAGAATATCAGAAGTTGATAATTCTGCTGCAAGTAACTCAACTCCTCACTCCCTAAAGCCTTTTTGCTATTTACAAGATATAAATCAGATGTCTTGTGGAACACTCTGGTTGTCATCCAACAGCATGCAGGAGGTTTGACACCATCCAGAACAAAATAGATCGGCAGCCCCTTCCAATATCTAAAATGCTCTTTCCCTCTACTACTGGTGCACTATGGCTGGAAGGTGTATAATCATTCAATAGGTGCACTGTAGCTACTCACCAAGGCTTATTCCACACCACCTCTCAAAATCCAACCACCAATAAGTACAAGGCAACAGGTGTATGTGAATATCACCACTTGCAATTTCCGTTCAAAATAACACAGCATTCAAACTTGGAAATATAATACTCTTCCTTCTTCACTGCTGGGTCAAAATGCTATAATACTGCTCTGGTTCAAGAAGGTAGCTTGCCACCACCATTTAAAGCATTTAAGAATGAACAATAAATGCTGACCTTGATAGTAATGCTCTCATCCTATGAACAAATATAAGAAAAATCCATTTAATGCTGTTTTTATTCCTGATTTTTAGTTAAAATATTTTATTTAAGATTAATTTAATATTATACTATTATTTCCCATATTTAGCTTTATTCATTGGCTTCCTAGAAATAGTGTAAATTCTAACTTAGTTAAATATCTGAATAGATTTCCACACAACAATTTTCAGGTTATTGCATCTGTAAAAATGCTTTAATGTTCCTTTATTTTCTTTTTACTGTTGTTCTGCAAATGGATACAAATAGTTCTAATGCTTTACATGTTAGATTGCAAGATTTTTCAATATATTTGAATTTAAAATGTGTCATGTCTATTTAATGTTATGAAATTTTGTTGACATTTTTGGTGCTACATTGTGCCACTTAGCAGTGATAGTTCCTTTGAAGAAGAGGATGCACATGTATTCATAGAGACCATTATTGCTTTTCTTGGCAATGTCACGTTACTTCACAGTGAATAACTACTTTGAAGTGCACTTATTAAAGTGCACATATGCAACAGCCGTTTTTGTTACAGGAAGATCCCAGAAATGGATTGAAGATCCTGACTGTAGAATCCTTTGCTCTTTGAATACCTGTAAGGGCTCTTTATCATCCACATGATATAACAAAAACAGTCAAAATCTCAGTTTTAACATCTTAGCATAGGGCCTCCTAACAATGTGACAATTACTTTGTTTGGATTTTCTGCTCAAGTTCTGAAGTGGTACTTGAACACTCCAAACTGAGAATGCTGTCAACTAAACCAATCTGAAATATATTGGAACAAAAACTGAATTTAATGATTAATAAAATGCATTCATTATTTTAAATTTAGTGGTACTTCTACAAAACCTGAATTATCCAAAGTATGATTTTATCATAATGTACATGGAGCATATTTGTCACCAGCTTCATGTCCATTTTGTAATGTGACGTTTGGACGATGGATTAAAAAGTCTGATACCTAAGTTGTAAAAGTAGCTATGAATTACCTGATCTGATTATTATATTTATATGTTTAAATTAAGATGCCCAACTGTTCTGTGTGACCTATAGTTGCTGTTCCAGATGGAGTGTGTTTGGTGTTCAGGAGATCAAGATTGAATTTGAGAGATTTGAGTATGAAGAAGTATTCTGGAGATTGCAAGTCAGGGAATATTGATGCATTACTTTTCCAAAAGGAAAAATAAGTGAAGTAGAATTTATGATGTAATAAACTGTACATGGATTAAGAAAATACCAGATTTAACGATGATGAGCTTGTGTTCAATGCATTGTTACCTAAATCAAAGATTTTCATTCTCATCCTACCATAACCTGTTTTCTGTTTTAAGATTACTAATTTTTGTTTAAGACATTTTCCAAGGTTATTGTAAATGTTACTAGATCATTAAATCTTTTCAAATATTATGCTAGACAGTAATGGAATATTATTTATATTTTGACTTACAGGCTTTCATTGTAATGATATTGTACCTTTAAGAAAAGTATTTTAGCCATGTTTCTGTGCCAAGTGTGTTCATTCGTTCTTTCTATTAATCAAAGCCATTCTGTCTGGATTCAGTGGCATTATATTATTACAATAGCAACATATTTGATCTTAATTCATGCAGTGTTTGTTTTGATCTGAGTTAATGCAGAGTTCTGCTGTTTTGTGTTTTCCCTTGGGATTGCAAAGTAGGCCTTGATTAGATTGATTGACAAGTTGCTTCATCTGACGGGTACGGCTAGGCTTTCACAGAGAACTCAAGGCAGTCTGCTTTTGGGGTGTTTAAAGAGGTTGCTTTCTTTGTGTCTCTTGCTCTATCTGGAATGGGGCGTAGAATCTGGCAAGAAATAAGCCTTTCTCTATGAAATCGTACTGCTTGAAGGTTGAATTTCCTCTGGAAGTTACTGCATGAGAATTAGTAAACAAGTGTCTCTGGATCACTCTCTGGAAGTGTCAAAAGGCTGGAAATCTAGTACTCAGACAGGCATCTTTCGTTTATGTGCTAACTGGTTCTAAAGAAAGGATTCATGCCTGTGGGGGAATTCCACAGTAACTTCATTGTAGTGTTAATATAAGCCTTATTTGTGCCTAATAAATAAACTTTACTCTTAAATTGCAACAATAGAGATAGTTAGCTTTTACGAATTATACTGTCAGATTAAGTATTTTAATTGATATAAGTTATGCTAATTGTTGTTATATTCTTAATGTGTTCTTAAATAAAGCTTGTTTTGCTAAAAGCTTTCTAATGGGTCACTTGAATCATGCCTGGAGTGAAACACTTTATGCTCATCCAAATGCCAAAATCGAATGTAAATGTTAGGGACAAGCTAACTTCAGAAAATGCCTTGGAGTTTCTGATCTGGTTCTTAACACTGCATTCTATTTTTATTTTTTGACATGATGGTTCATGATGGACAGTTTGTGGCAGAATTGTTGAAGAAATGCTCAGTACAGTCTTGTGAATTTTTTCTTGCAAATATTCTAGAAAAGTATTTATATTAAAGATTTTTTAATAAAAAAATACATTAGTCATATACTAAGCTAAACACGATACATTTATACTGGTATTGCTCCATTAGATTTATGATGATTTTATTGCCAGTTATTTCTAATTAACTTGAAAACATATTAAATAAAGCATTGTTCTTTTCCTAGATCCCTTGTTTATAACCATGACAAAAACACATGTGATTGTGGCCTCTAAAGAAGCTTTCTACATCTGGCAATATCGTGTAGCCAAGAAACTCACTGCAATGGAAATCAACCAGGTGGCACGAACAAGAAAGGAGGGGCGAGAGAGGTCAGTATTATCAATTATTAGAGATAAAGCAAAGTTCTAACCAGTTTGACAAAGGAATGAGTCACTACACAACTGCATCAACAGCTATAGTTTCCTTTTCTGAATTCTGACCAATGTCCCTGCATGTATAATTGATGTTGATCAAGGGCTGGATTGAGTCCGCCTATGAATCCCACTATGATTAAGTTATTTGTTGGCATTCACTGTACAAACCCATTCATGAAAATAACCCCTTCAAAGGTGGTGACTCCTGTGGAACTATAGTCCAGCATAAACATAGGAATGGGAATAAGCTATTTGGCCTCTCAAGCCTGCTCTGCCATTCATTTAGATCATGGCTGATCTTCTATCCCAATACCATTTTTCCTCAATGTTATTTTTCCACATGATCACCATACTATTTAGAAATCTATCAATCTCAATCTTAATTGTATTCAGTAACTTAGTCTCCACAGTTCTGGGATAGAGAATTCCATCTTTTCAAGTAAAGAAATTCCTTCTCAACTCAGCCCTGCATGGTGGACTTTTTATTTTGAGACTGTGTCTCTTAGTTTTATGCCCCCAACTTGGGAAATTCTTGCTTCATTCACCTACTTTTTTTGAGCCCTGTAAAGATTTTTTATGTTTCAATTAGATCACCCTTCATCATTCTAAGCTATAGAGAGTACAGTTTCTGTATGGGATAATCCAGCTGCCCCAGAAATCAGTCTGGTGTATTCCCTCCAAGGCAAGTATATCCTTCAGTAGGCACGGGGACCAAGATGTACACAATACTCCAGATGTAATCTCTGTAAGGCCCTATACAATTCCAGCAAAGATCTTTACTTCTGCACTCAAATTCTCTTGAAATAAAGACTAACATACCATTTGCATGCTAACTTTCAGTGATTCATGAGCAAAGAGACATGGGTCCCTTTGGACACCAACACTTCCCAATTTCTCTCCATTTAAAAAAAAATCCTGCATTTCTGTTTTTCTAACCAAAATGGATGAATTCATATTTTTCAATATATTCTGCATGGCATGTTCTTACCCATCAAATCTCCTTGAAGTCTCTTTGCATCATCCTCCCGTTTCATAAGCCTACCTAATTTTTGTCATTAGCAGAGGAATTAAATTAAGAGCCAGTTTTGATCTTATGGTTAAATTCACTTCAACAATATGTGCAAAATGCTTTAGGGTCAGTGAATCATGATCCTACTATGCAGGTTGTCTGTTTTAGATAGAACATTAAAGTTGTCTTCAAAGGAGCCTTAATCTTGTTAGAGATGTGTATACAATCTGATACAAGATGGATGTTTCTCTTCGAGGCAATTTCCCAGTGTGTTCTTTTCTTTTTCTTCACCTGCCCCTATCATTGCCTCTACGTGTCTCCCAGTCATGAGATACAGTGAATTTCACTCTATTTGGATATCAGATTTTAATTAAATAATATATTTAGTAGTTGCTTGTAAAATTATATTTGATAAATGCATTTGGGTTGATATTGTATTTTAGTAGTTCAATGGAGACTTAATATCAATAATTAGTTATGAGAAACTTTCATAAATTAATCTTATTTGAATGTAATAATATAATTGGAGCATATTTTGCTATTTATAACTTAGTATTTGCATTCTGGATACTTTGGTACTCTTGAATCTAATATTTTATCAAAAGTAGGTAGATATTTTAATATGTAGGTTTTTAATTTGTTTTCAAAATAGCCTTCTAACGAGAAATTTGATATTTCTCTTCCATACTAACAGAATTTATCATGTTGATGATGAATCATCTGTTGGAGGAGATGGAACACTAGATTTCAGCAAAGCCTTTTCGGTAAGTGTTTCATTTGTTATTGATGAAATAACTATGTAGGTTTGTGTTGCTGATTTTTTTTGTGATTTTGGGTAAATCTTGTGAAATGCTTTACTAACCTGCTGCTTATGTGATTGCTGACATTTTTATTTTCTATTCTTATGCCTGTCTTTCAGGAGGGACTTTGTTATCATATTTAAGTCAGATTCCTGCAGTACAATTGGGACCCAGATTTAAATTTAACAGCTAGAAAACCTGACAGATGCCAATTGAATAAGTTTTTTTTTATAGCACTTCTTATGGGCTAGGGGGATATAGGAGTTCTTACCCTTGGTACTCAAGAAAATCTTTGACCCTCCCTCCCCCCCTTCTACTATTATGACCTGTCCTCATTATAACATTCGGTGATCTGTTTCTTCCACTTCATTCTGTAGTGATCTATAGCTGTTGACACAGAATTAGAAGTGCTAATATGGAACGTTTGTTGTGAAAGATATTCATAGCGCGTCGAGCAAGGGACACTGTGCTGCAGAAGCCCTTGCCCTTGAAAAAATCATTGACCAATCCCTTTTCTTTCAGCCACATCTGTCTATGCTCAGGAGTTAAATTAGGTGATCTTTTCTGGTTCAAATTCTTGTTATGTGCAGTCTTCTTCTACAAGGACATAAAAAGAAAAATACATGTTACATTAAGGAATTTATATTTTCAAAGTACCCCATCGAGCAGCCACCTTCCGTAAGCATGTAGCTTGCAGTGTTTTTGTGTTGATAGAATACTTCAGGTAGGAAATTAATTTACTTCAATTTTTGGGCATGAGAGCTGTGAATTGCCAATCCATCTTCAGGTGGGAAGGTGAGGTAAAAACCACAACTTATAAAAAAAGAATTGCCATTTGACCTAAAACTCAGACAGCAGCCCAGATACGAGTACTGTGAACATTAGAGCTAGTTTAAAGTTGTGATCTTCACGTTGTAAATCATTGGGCACAAGTAGGCTGTAACCAGGATGGTGGATTAGTCAGCTTGTGTTTAAACTCATGAGATGGTAAAGCAAGAGAAGAGCTTTGCTACAGGGGATTCGGATGAGGAATAAAGAAAAATGCTGACAACATTATACATTAGGATGCTTAGTGTATTGATAAGCCAACCAAGTAGCCTGAAGTTATTGACTCCCTGAATGCACCCTGTAAAGCATCTGCACCCACCCCCAGTGAAAGTCAGGACCTTTTCATTATTCACACTACAATTACTAGATTAGTACTATGCATGTGCACCAAGCTGGGTCTGTGCATTTGCAAAACACATAGTAAAGAGGATTTACAAGGGTGCTTTTGTTATATATGGCTGGATAAATTTGTTGAGTGTAGTTAGTGCTGTTGATCTTTGAGTGATGTTGACAAGCGAACTCGTTATCGGGTTTTTGAAATGACTGTATTGTTAAGGAATGGTGAGCTTCAGAAAGTTCTGTTTAACTGAAGAGAAGTGTCACAATGTGACCCCTCTTGTTCTGTCCAATCATAAAACCCTACAGTGCAGAAAGAGGCCAATTGGCCCATGGAGTCTGCACCAACCACAATTCCACCCAGGCCCTACTCCCATATCCCTATGTATTTTGCCTGCTAATCCCTCTAACCTACACATCTCAGAACACCAAGGGGCAATTTTTTTAGCGTGGCCAATCAACCTAACCTGCATATCTTTGGCCCTTTTACCTGTGGTGGATGTTATCTCTTCCTCCCCCTCCTATTTCTATTTATCTTTCCATAGTAGCCTTCAGATCCCTGTTGGCAGTGGCTGGACCTTAATAGTTTTGACTTGTAGGATCCTGCTGTAGAAAAGAAGGGTGCTGTTGACTATGAAAGCACTAACAGAACCATTCTTGTCCTAATTTGAGACTCCAGGTCATTATGAAGGATGTAAAGCTCTCTTTATGGACCACAACCTCCCATAGGGCACTACTGCTGGATCACTGCAGTGTAGAAAGTAGTGTTTGATTTCTTAAAGAAAGTCCTCCTTCTTCATTCTCACAGAGGTTCCCCTTTCTGTCTATCTTTGCATGTCCTGCACAATTGGCATTGCTAATCCAGCCCTCATCTACACCTATGCAAGGAAATGTTATTTTATGCCTTTCTGTGGTCAGTAAAAGCTTCCAAATTACTCCGGCACTCACCATAATGCTTCCACCAATTTTGCATGAGCACAAGTAAGTCAAAAGCATCTTAGTTGTAACTTGTTGAGTGGCCCTTTAAATAGTGCCACAGTAGAGCTCATTTTGCAACCTAATGCTTTTTACTTTAAAAGCAAAAAAGCGAGATATTGTCTCTGTGTTCATTGGCCAATTTTGATATCTGGTCTTGTTAACACTAGATACATTATGATCATCCATGTTCAGCAACTCCTGCTACATTCTGTTCACATTCCTGTCTGTGCTACTGCAGTTGGGTTATGCCTTGTGGCTGGGTGGGAAGAGCCCAGAGGTATCTTACATGCAAGGAGTTATGAGGTAGCATGGGCTTTGTATCCTTAGTAATTGCTGTATGTCATGTGTGATGGGAGTAATAATTGGCATGGGATGAATACAGAGTACATTTGTGAAATAAAAGCATTCTGTACATTTGGGGAATAAGAGGTAATGCAGTGTCATGCGTCACCTTTGTAATGCTGCTCAAGGCTAGCAATAGAGAACTGTTAAAGTGCAAGGTAAGGAACCATTTACAATCAAGGAATATTTAAGTGCAATTGTTTAGCAACTTCCCTGAGATTTGCTGCAATTATTTCCTGCAATTTCTGTGTTCAGCACAGCTGAGACTGCAGTCCTTCAGCCACCTCCTATTGAGCTGCTCTGACAATATTTTTGCTCTCCACATCCTCAATTAGATTTGTCCTTGCAAAGTTTTGTTCATTTTTGTGACTTATGTTGTTGGGTATGGTTAGAATATAATTTGTTATAATGTAGCTTTATCTTTTATAATGACTGAAAATATTATTTTACTGTCATTCATTGCATCTACATTCTAATACTTGGATCGAACTTTAGAATGCACTTATTAAAAACTTAAAATCTGAGGTCGTTTTGTGGTAAGGGGAATGGGTGTGGGATTGAGAATGACATTAATTGTATGTAGTCGAATTTTATGCATTATTAATTTTGAAAGGAGGTAGATTGAAGTTCACATTTCATTTTACCCATGTGTTTTTTTCCCTTAGACAACAAAGGATGCGATCTGCTGCATCACTGCATCTGATAAAATATTGATTGTGGTAACTCCATTTATTCATTTAACTCAGAAGTACTGTTTAATGTAAAATGATCTTAATTAATATTTTACTTTCAAAGGTTTATTAGTATGTTTGCATGGATCTCAATACAGACTAACTTCATAGCTCTATTGGTAAATGTGGCCTTTGCATTCAGACTATTGTTTCCTCTTTTTTGGGAGCTAACCAACATATTAAAGCTTCGGTATCAAAGGTAGGAACTGCACACATTTCTGTTTCAAGCTGTGCAGTCCAGCATAAAGGAAAAGCTGGAATCAGGGATAAACACTGGCAATGTTAAGTGTGAAGACTAAGTCCAAAAAATTAAGAGCATGTACTTCTTAAAGGACTTGTTAGAGATTTTCGTTTACCCAAAGGCTATCTTATAGCTGGTTATCAAGTAGTATATGCACAGGTCTCAGCGTGACACACTTGGAGTGCTTGTTGAAGTGACAATTAACGTTGTAACCAAGGGAATATCTAAGACAAGGAACTGAACTTGTTTGCTAACATTGGTGGTTATTACATAAAAATAGTGCAATGAGATGGTGCTTTTTATATGCTTTTTGCCAATTTCATAGAATCGTAGAAACAGTACAGAGCAGAATTAGGCCATTTAGCCCATCAAAACTGCAATGACTCTGATAAAGTCATTTTCTTACCCAGACTCTCTCTCCTACACCCAATCTCCGTAACCCCATACATTCACCATGGTTAATCCAACCAACTAATCTCTATGTCTTGGGTCACTAAGGGGCAAATTAGCATGGCTAGTCCACTGCACATCTTTGGGCTGAGAGAGGAAACTAGAGCACCCAGAGGAAACCTATACAAAGACAGGGAGAATGCATGAACTCCACACAGTCATCTTTAAGGTTTATTTATTAGTGTCAAAAGTAGGCTTACATTAACATTGCAATTAAGTTACTATGAAAATCCTGTAGTCGTCACATTCTGGTCCCTGTTTGGATTTAGCATGACCAATGTACCTAATCCTCACATCTTTCAGACTATGGAAGGAAACCAGAGCACCCAGAGGAAACCCATGTAGACACAAAGAGAATGTGCAGACTCTGCACAGTGACCCAAGCTTGGAATTGAATCCAGGTCCCTGTCATTGTGAAGCAGCAGCAGTAATCACTGTGTCACTGTGCTGCTCTACCCAGGCTGGAATTGAACCCGGGTCCCTGGTATTTTGAGGCAGTAGTGCTAATCACTTCCAAAAGATGGGCTGGAATGAACTAGAGGTTCACGCCCAGCTGCTGTTGCCAGCGAGAATGGAGCATTTGGCACTCAGTCAAATCTTCATTCACTGCAGTGGGATTGCAGAATTCCAGCTGTGGGTAAGGTTAAAGAATCTGGCCCACAGTCTGATTTTTCCACTGTCTTAGTTCATCTTCTGCCGAAAGCCTCAATCATGCCTTTGTTACCTTGACTCTTAACTATTTCAACACACTACTGGCTAGTCTCCTTCAGCCCACACTCCATACATTTTTTGTCATCCAAAACTCAGCTGCATATGTCTTAACTCACAGCTGTTTTCATATCACCTTCATGCTTGCTTACTTTTCACCCAAACAATACCTTGACATTAAAATTCTCATTCTTGTTTTCCAGTCTCTTCATTGGCTTATCTCCTCCAAATGTTTAATCTCCTCCAACCCCACAACCCTCCGAGATATCTGCACTTGTTTAATTCTTGCTTCTAGCTAATCATAATTGTTTCTTGATGCTTTCAGTTGTCTAGGCCCCAAATTAGAATTGCCTCCATATAGCTTTCTGACTCTTATCTCTCTGGCCTTTTTAAAATATCTTAAAGAGAATGTTTTGATCATCTGAACTAATATTTTCTTAAGTGGTTTGGTGATGTATCTTATTTTATAATGCTACTATGAAGTGCCTTCTGATGTTCCGTTATGTTGAAGGCGCTATATAAACATAAATTGTAGTAAGTTGAATACTGTGCAGCTTAGTCCAACTCCAGTGATGGGTGAAGGATGCTTCTTATACGAACTTCAGAGAAGATCCATCACAAGTCAGAAAATCTGTGTGTCCATTACATGCACTTCTTTTCTGATTATTTCAAATTGTCGAAATTAATTTTTGATTTTTAGTTCTCCAGCTTTTCAGGTTATCTGGGTGGGTGGGGAGTTGCTGGTGGCAAAGATTTTTTCATCACTCAATTAATTATATCAATACTGCTAATAAGAATATTGGAGATAAAAAGGTTTTTGACCAGTTGTATCCAAAATGAGTTACACTGATTTGTGTTTTCCAGGGTCGAGAATCAGGAAAAATTCAGAAATATAGTTTGCCAAATGTTAGCCTGATGCAGAAGTATCAGTTCAATTACAGAAGTTACCAGTTATCGCTGAACTGTAATTCCAGGTGAGTTATTTCAGAAAATAACAAGATATGAAATTTCCTCTTCTATAAATAGACATCAACATGTCCAAATTAGTTGTGCATTATTATATATAAAGCTGTCACTGTGAGTAATTGTACCATTAAAGCCCAAATGGCATCTGCAGTATTTCTATTTTGAATTAACATTCAGGTTCATGCCCTTTTTGTTGGGACTGATGATGATTGTGCAAGTTGACTATACCCAGTGCTTTGATGGCTGATTGTTGAGCTGAAACATTGGGCCAGATTTTTGCCAATACAGACGTTAGTTGCTCAAATTGGGAAATTTCCTGATCTGACAGACTTACCTCAGCAGAAAGCAGATTAGTGATAGGCTTAGGGGTGGTTGAGTTCCAAGGCTGGCTTGTTAAAAGGTCCCCCTTCGATTCTTTGGAGCTTTGACCCAATTGTTGCATTGTGTTTTTTAGTTCCTTTATCCCTCAGACCCTTCAAGCCACCCCTCCACCCCTCTCGCAGGTACTTCCTGTGTCACCTCGACTGCTTAGTTAGTGCCAACTCATGCCCACTTTATAATCATCATGTCAACTTTTGCCAACCTGCCCACCACCCTTGGCTCTTACACCCTCCATTACAATTCACCCACTATACACTTACTCTTAGCTTTTATTGGTAGGGGGATTGAATTTCGGAGCCGCAACGTCATGTTACAACTGTACAAAACTCTAGTGCGGCCGCACTTGGAGTATTGTGTACAGTTCTGGTCCCCACATTATAAGAAAGAGGTGGAGGCATTGGAGAGGGTACAGAGGAGGTTTACCAGGATGTTGCCTGGTATGGAGGGCAGGTCTTATGAAGAGAGGCTGAGGGATTTGTTAATTGTTTTCGTTAGAAAGAAGGCAGCTAAGAGGAGACCTTATTGAAACATGTAAGATAATTAGAGGTTTAGATAGGGTGGACAGTGATAGCCTTTTTCCTAGGATGGAGAAAGCTAGCACAAGGGGACATAGCTTTAAATTTAAGGGGTGGTAGTTATAGGATGGATGTCAGAGGTAGGTTCTTTACCCAGAGGGTGGTAAGAGTATGGAATGCCCTGCCTGCTGCAGTTGTAGATGTGCCAAGTTTGGTGGCGTTTAAGAGGTTAGTGGATAAGTTTATGGACGAAAAGGGAATGATTTAGGTTAGAGGGTCATTGCTTTTTACTAATTGGTCAGCGCAACATCGAAGGCCGAAGGGCCTGTTCTGCGCTGTAATGTTCTATGTTCTACATCTTGGGCAGACCTCAGGAATCATCCTGAGATGAAATAATCTAAAGTTTAAAAATATAATTCAGCCTCCACTATAGTAAAAGAGGACTCCAGTTAATGAAAGCTGATTTAACCCTTTAATATGTTCTCAAGTGGTTAACGTCTAAGAAAAAAATTCTACTTGTAATTCCATATCAAAATCTGCTAATCCTTTAATAGTATCTTTGAGCTATCAGTTAAATTAAACTTTGAAACCTCATTCCCATGCTGAGATAATTCTAGCTTTTGGAAATTGGCCAAAAATTCAGGAAGAGTCCTCGAGGAAATATAAGCAAATAGCTTTTGTAACTGCTAGTGCTTTAACTTCTCTCAGAATCTGGTAGCTTTTATTTAAACAGCATGTTAAAAGCTTCACATCATGACAATTATGCAGACCTATCTCGCCTTCACAAGCCTTTATATCAACTCAATAGATTCATGACTCCCACATTGATGGTCAAATTCCTTGCGTCAGCGAGCATGTCATCCCTTCGAACTTGGCTCTTAATTTTGGGATTGAGTTTCCCTCATGTGATTCACATCACATCAATGCCTCAATTGGCAGAAATGGGATCTGATGGAAGTGGGAATGGGTGTTCTGTAGTGGGTCCTCCTCACCATTTTGGAAACTCTACAGAGTCATGAAGCCTCTGCAAAAATCAGGCCCCATAAATTCTGTGGTATTTTCCATGTTGGCTCAGCCATAAAAAGCAGCACGTGGTTGACCAGCTGCACAGCTGGTTTTTCTCACCATATTTTAAATGCTTCGAAGGAAAATGTGGAAGTCTGGATCATTAGAAGCATTTAAAGCGAAGGTGAATAAATATTGGATAGGGTGTGAAAAGAGAGTTATGGGCAATTGGCGGAGAAAAGGAGTTGAAGCCAGCATAGATCAGCCATAATTGTATTGAATGGCAGAGCAGGCTTGAAGGGCATGATGGCCTACTCCTGCTTCTATCTCTTGTGTCCTTGTGTTGTGCTTTATGTTTGTGAAAAGCAGTTGTAAACCTCACCAGTGTGATGTCAGATCAGCAAGGAAGAATTTCAAAGTTGTGGACGGGGTAATATGGTGGAGAAACCTATTAATTAAGGGCAGGAACTTTGATATGTCACTGATGAGTATCAGGGGAAAATTGGAAAATGAGATCTTATCAGCGAGATTCTTGCTTTTCAAGTCTTGTGAGATTTTTATGCCTGAATGGAGGTAGGTGTATATTTGCAGCCTCAATTACTAATTTCATAGATGTTGCACAAGCTGCTGAGTATTTCTAGCGCCACATGCTTTTATTTCAGATTAACTACATCTGCAGAATTTCTTTTGCACACACAATATCTGTAAGTAGAATCATTTGAGACATTTACATTAAGTAGTGTAGAAAAATTGAACTATATTGAGTAGAAGTACTAACAATGTAACTTCTTTGATTTGTCTAGCCGCCTTGCCATCATTGATATTGCAGGTGTTCTGACATTCTTTGACCTTGAGTCCAGAACAACGGATAGTACGGGTCAGCAAGTGGTGGGAGAACAGCTGAAATTTGAACGTAAAGATGTTTGGGATATGAAGTGGGCAAATGATAATCCAGATTTGTTTGCCATGATGGAGAAGACAAGAATGTATGTTTTTAGAAACTTGGATCCTGAGGTGAGATTTGAATATTTCCTGACTTAAAGCTAACATGGTATTTCAGGAAACAAAAACAAAAATGTTGGAAACCTTCATTAGCTAAGGCAACATCTATGGAAACAACAGAAAATTATTGGTTTGCAAACCTCCAAGAGCTGTTCATGAGCCAGCGTTAAATTTTGAAACAACATAGATGGCAATGACATATCTGTCAGAATAGTGATGGATAGAAGACTAAAGTGGTGGGTGATATGGAGCTTGGAGTCACATTGGTGGAGGAACAAAAATAACAGTTGCCCGATAAAGAAGGCATATTGGGAAGCAGCATGGAAGAACAGAAATGGCTATCTTATCTGCAAACAATATTTTGAGTCCTAATCAGTAGTACGAGTATACGTATTTCCTTCACTTACATGGGAAGTGACCAAGAGAAAAGAGATCAGGTGGTAGGTGAGGCAAAAGAATGAATTAGGGTGTTACAATTTTAGCTTGTTTAAGGTTGACCCTGATTTTTAACCTAGAATTGAATCAGGCAGTGACCTGTTTGCTGGATAAATCCTCTTCTGCCAACTTGTAATAGTCTTGCTTGCTACATGTTCTGGCTATTGAGGTTCCTGTTACTACTACTCTTGTTCCATCTCTCAAATTAAAGCTGCAGGAACTTCATAAGCATTTGGTGAGGCAAAGCATTGTAATAAAGACATAATCTGCTGCCAGCAAGGGTAGGTTAAATTCACAACTGACATTTTGAAACAGGTTTATTTGCAAAGTCTGACATATGTTTCATTTTATAATATTTACCATAGTGATGCTTTTAAGCTATAAATTTTCATTGATATATTTGGGAACAGAATGTATTTTGGAGTTCATGCTTCTATTCATTTGTAATGGAGAAAATGCTGAATGCCGTGTCGTAAGTTATATTTTGAAACCAATTTTGTGCTACTGTAGTTTTTTTGGTACTTACAATGCTGGAATTTTCTCTTAATTTTTATAGGAACCAATTCAAACATCTGGGTATATATGTAATTTTGAAAATTTGGAAATCAAGTCTGTACTTTTGGATGAAATTTTGAAGGTAATTTTTAATACAATGTTTATCTTGTATAAGAAATAAATTGTGAAGATTATTTGTCCAGTTAATGTTGGTAAAGACCATTAATCTTGTGCATCTTAATGTTGTTTCTGCTTTCATAATTGATATTCTTAATATTTGTCCATAAAGAATCTTTGTCTTATTTCGTAGCTCATCTATGTTACTAATCCAGCTATATCTGAATACTTAGCCCCAGTGGTTTAGATATAGCTACAGTGTTACTACACTCACTCACAATCTCATTGGGGGTGTGAGTGAGTGCAGTAACACATCTAACACTTCATCAACCAGAAGTTGGTGGGTATGTCAGTGCCAGAGACAAGGAGGGAAAAGAGTTGGCGTTCGGAACTGTGGCTTGGTTGTTGGATGTGGGCCAATTGTCATTTGTAGTGGTGAGAAGAAGGTATGATTGGCAAATTGCAGGCCAAAGACTAACTTGATGTACGGGGGAGTTTTCGCCTCCATCCATAAAGACACACTTTAATAAATATTAATCTGCTGGAGACAGAAGTTCTTGCCTCTTACTTTGCTACTTTTGCTTTCTGTCTAAAGAGGTGTTACATTAGTAACTTTGCTTGCACCTTTCCAGAATTTAGGGAATTTTGGAACGTCACAACTAATGCATCTATTATCTCTGTAGCTACTTCTTTAAAGACGCTAGGAAACAAGCCATCAGATCCTGAGGCCGCATCAGTATTTAGTTTGATTAGTTTTCCCAGTACTTTTTCTCTCAAGTGATTGTTTTAAGTTCCATTCCCCTTTTTACCTCTTGATTCTTGAGTATTCTTAGTATATTTTTGTCTTCTATAATGCTTCCCATTATTAATTCCCCATCTGTACCCTCTAAGATTTCTCTATTCCTTTTTAAATATTTGTAGAAACTTATTATCTCTTAATTTCTTGCTCTTTAATGATTCTTTGCTGATTTCTAAAATCTATCCAATCTACTAACATACTATGAATCTTCTCAGTATTGTATCTTTTCTTTCAATTTGAAACTTTCCTTCCTTAGTTAATCAGGGATGATGCATCCTTCTCAGAGTTTTTCTTTCTCAATGGAAGATAACTTTACTTAGAGTTGTGGAACATCTCCTGAAATGTCTGCCACTGTTTCTCTCCTGTCCTATCTTTTCATCTATTTTCTTAGTTTGTTTTAGCAGTGTAAAGAAAATCATTGGAGGTATCAAGCTTGACGTACGTGATTTCAAAAGGCTTTTGACAGAGTCGCACATGATAGATTAGTTAAAAAATTAAAAGCATTTGGGATCCAAGAGAAAGTTGGAGGTTAGATCCAAAACTGGCTCAGTAATAGGAAGTAATAGATAATGATAGATGTTTGTGTGACTGGGAAGTGTTTTCCATTGGGGTTTTTAAAGGCTCAGTTTGAGTCCCTGCCTTTTTGTGATATATATCAATTTCAGTTTAATTGTAAGGAACATGATTAAGGAATCTGCAGATGATACAAAAATTGGAATATGATTGAGGGTGAGGAAGAAAGCTGAAGACTGAAGAAAGATATCTGTTGACTAGTTCAGGGGGATAGCATTGTGGTAATTGGAAGTGTGAGACAATGCAACTGGAGAACACAAACTGGATGAACTAAATAAACACAATGAATGGTTGAATTCTGGGAACTGCAAAGTAACAGAGGGACCTTGGAATGTATGTTCCAAGTCTGGCTCGGGCTTCAAGAGACTTTAAACTAGAAAGGTTGGGGGCAGGGAATCGAGATGAGGTGACTAGGAGAGAGGAGATTAGCTCCTAAGTAGAGAAGGATTATAGACAGTATGAGAGGGAGGTTAGACAGGTGATGAAGAAAAGTGCCCAGACTGAGGGTCTGAGGTATTTTAATGCCAGGAGTGTAGTGAATAAAGTGGATGAGCTCAGGGCCTGGATTGCTACTTGGAAATGTGATGTCGTGGCCATTACAGAGACTTGGATGTCTCAGGGGCAGGACTGGGTACTTGAGGTGCTAGGATTCAGATGCTTCAGGAAGGACAGGGTGGGAGGTAGAAGAGGTGGGGGAGTGGCATTATTGATCAGGGACAGTGTCACAGCTGTGGAGAAGGAGGATGTTGTGGAGGGACTGTCTACGGAGTCTCTGTGGGTGAAAGTTAGGAAGAGCAAGGAGTCGAAAACTTTGTTGGGTGTTTTTTTATAGGCCGCCCAATAGTGACAGGGATGTTGAGGTGCAGATAGGGAAACAGATCCTAGAGAGATGTAGAAATAACAGAATTGTCGTGATGGGAGACTTTAATTTCCCAAACATAGACTGGAATGTCCCCAGGGTAAGGGGTTCAGATGGTGAGGAGTTTGTTAGGTGTGTTCAGGAGGGTTTCCTGACACAGCACATAGATAAGCCTACAAGGGGTGAGGCTTTATTTTACCTGGTGCTGGCTAATGAACCAGAACAGGTGTTGGATCTCTCGTTAGGAGAGCATCTCAGAAATGGTGATCATAATCTATCTCCTTCAAGATAGCATTGGAGAGAGATAGGATCAGGCAGGATAGGAAGGTGTTTATCTGGAGTAGGGGGAAATATGGAATCGTTAGGCAGGAAATTGGAAGAGTAAACTGGAAGGAGGTGTTCTTGGGGAAAAGTACTGAAGAAAGGTGGCGGATTTTCAAGGAATGTTTGTCTGGAGCTCTGCACGACAATGTTCCGGTGAGACAAGGAGGTTTTGGTAGGTCAAGAGAACCATGGTGCACAAAAGTTGTGATGAACCTAGTTAAGAAGAAAAGAAAGTTGTACAATAGGTTCAGGGAGCTAGGGGATGCTAAGGATCTAGAGGCGTATAAGACTTGTAGAAGGGAGCTTAAAAAGGAAATTAAAAGAGCCAGAAGGGGTCACGAGAAGGCTTTGGCAGGTCGGATTAAGGAGAATTCCAAGGCATTCTACAAATATGTGAAGAGTAAAAGGATAAAAAGAGAAGGGATAGGACCTATAAAAGGTGAAGGGGGACAAGTCTGTGTGGAACCAGAAGAAATGGCAGAGGTGCTTAATAAGTACTTTGCCTCAGTATTCACAGTGGAGAGTGATCTGGGGGGTTGTACTACAGGATTGCATCAAACTGAAAAGATTGAGTATGTGGACATTAAGAAAGAGGAGGTGTTGGAACCTCCTCATGGTAGATAAGTCACCGGGTCCAGATGGGATGTACCCCAGGTTACTGTGGGAGGTGAGGGAAGTGATTGCAGAGCCCTTGGCGATGATCTTTGCATCGTCGATGGAGACGAGAGAGGTTCTGGAAGATTGGAGGATTGCAGATGTGGTGCCTATTTTCAAGAAGGGATAGCTCGAGCAATTACCGACCAGTGAGTCTGACCTCAGTGGTCGGTAAGTTGATGGAGCGGATTTTGAGAGATAGGATTTATGAACATTTAGAAAAGTTCAACATGATCAGAAATAGTCAACATGGCTTTGTTAAGGGCAGATCGTGCCTTACGAGCCTAGTTGAGTTCTTCGAAAATGTGAATGAACACATTGACGAAGGAAGAGCAGTGGACGTGGTTTACATGGATTTCAGCAAGGCGTTTGATAAGGTCCCCCATGCAAGAGTTCTTGAGAAGGTGAGAAGGCATGGGATCCAAGGGACTTCGGCCTTGTGGATCCAGAACTGACTTGCCTGCAGAAGGCGGAGAGTAGTTGTGGATGAGTTTTTTTCTGCATGGAGGTCAGTCACCAGTGGAGTGCCCCAGGGATCTGTTCTAGGACCCTTGCTGTTTGTCATTTTCATAAATGACCTGGATGAGGGTTAGTAAGTTTGCCGATGATACGAAGGTTGGTGGTGTTGTGGATAGTCTGGAGGGATGTTTGAAGTTGCAGCGAGATATAGATAGGATGCAAGACTGGGCGGAGAAGTGGCAGATGGACTTCAATGCAGATAAATGTGTGGTGGTCCACTTTGGCAGGACCAATGGGATGAAGCAGTATAATATCATGGGTAGGAGTCTTGGCAGTGTTGAGGAGCAGAAGGATCTTGGGGTCCAGGTCCATAGGACTCTTAAATCGGCCTCGCACGTGGAGGATGTGGTCAAGAAGGCATATGGTGTACTGGCCTTCATTAATAGAAGGATTAATAGAGGAGTTGGGAGGTAATGCTGCAACTTTATAAGACCCTTGTCAGACCCCACTGTGTGCAGTTCTGGTCGCCTCACTACAGGAAGGATGTGGAAGCTATTGAGAGGGTCAGAGGAGATTTACAAGGATGTTGCTTGGATTGGGGGGCATGCCTTATAAAGATAGGTTGAGAGAGCTAGGTCTCTTCTCCCTGGAGAGACAAAGGTCAAGAAGTGACCTGATAGAAGTTTATAAGATATTGATAGGAATAGATAGAGTGGATTCTCAGAGGCTATTTCCCAGGGCTGAAATGGTGGCTACAAGAGGACACAGGTTTAAGGTGCTGGGGGGCAAGTTTTTCACTCAGAGGGTGGTGAGTGAATGGAATCGGCTGCTGTCACTGGTGGTAGAGGCGAACTCGCTGGGGTCTTTTAAGAGACTTCTGGATGAGTACATGGGATTTAATGGGATTGGGAGTTACAGATAGTTCTATGGCCTGGTAGGTATAAATATGATCAGCACAACTTGTGGGCTGAAGGGCCTGTTTGTGCTGTGATGTTCTACGTTCTATGTTAAGGTGATCAGAAAGACATATAATGTATTTTCTTTTCTTGGCCAAAGCTTAAGAATATTAGAGCAGGTTATGCCTGGAACGTACAGAACACTAGTCAGACCACAACTAGAGTATTGTGTCCAGTTCTGCTCACTAGAAGGATGTGATTTCTCTAGAGATGGTGTAGAGAAAATTTATGAGGATGTTGCCAAGAATAGAGAATTTTGGCTATAAGGAAAGATTAGAGTTGTTTTCTTCAGAACAGAGGAGGCTGAGGGAAAATTTGATTGATGTGTATAAAATTACAAGATGCTTGGATAGAGTGAATAGAAAGGGCTTGTTTCTGTTAGCAAAAAGTACAGTGCACAGATTTAAAAGAACAGATAGAAAGTGAGAGTTGAATAATAATTTGTTTTCGTCCTTAAAGTAGTTAGATTGTGGAGCTCATTGCCTAAAAGGGTGGTTGAAGAAGGAACCTTCATTTTATTGAAAAATGCTTGGTTATGCATTTGAGGTGCTAAAATTGACTTAATGAAATTCTATAATTTGTTACAAGGCCACAGAATCAAGAGTGGAAGATGCAATTAGACTGTATATTTATTTTTGTTTGACGTAGAAATGGTGGATGTGTTGTAAAATTGGGCACCATGCCATGTGCTTCACTCCTAATATCTGCTCACCTCCGCTCCTGTCATAATTTTACTAGCAGCAGGGAAGGCATTGGGTGGTTGATCTACTGTGGGTCAATTGGGGCCATTAAATGCCCAATTAATGGGTAATTAATGGTCATGACTGGGTACCTTCTTCCACTATTGCTGGAATTTCACCCAGGCAGGATGAATCAAATAAACAGCTCATTAGATTTCACTGCTTGGGCTGATAGTTAACCAAGAGGATTGGATGTAGTTTTGCCAATTGGAGACTTATTTAATTTCTTTTTGCCCTGTGCACCCTGCCTTCAAATTCACTCATTCTTCCCTCTCGAGGGCCTGCCAGGCTGGCCTCAGTGACCCTTCCCTCCCTTTTCCTACCTTCTCCTCCTGTTCCTCCTCCTCATTAACTTTGCATCTGCCTCAATTGAAAGAACAATAGGACCGTAGAATCCCTACAATACAGAAGGAAGTCTATTGAATCTGTAGCGACTCTCCGAAAGGGCACTTTCCCAGGCCTACGTATGTTGTTTGGGTCTGATTGCAGTCCTTGCACTGACTACTGCTTATAGTGAGACTGGAGAGCTGCCAGCCATTTGATTTTCCAACAGCTCTGAAGCAGGACTACTTCCATGATGGGAATGGAAAGCCTGTCTCAAAACAGTTAATCGACTGACACTTGATAAATGACTGTGTGACGACCTGGCTAAGCGGCGATTGCTTCATCCCTCAACCTTGATGCCGAGTGCTTGTGAACTTTGCCCTACTGCTGTTTCTATCTTTCTCAAGAGCAACACTACATGAGATCTAGTATTAGACACTTAAATCTTATACAATTAAACCTCAACTTGTTACTGTTGTAAATATAATATTTTCATCTCTAGTTCTGAATTGAGCTAAATTTGAAATCCATCTTTTACTGCTTACTGATTTGAGCAGGCTCCACCTAAAGTACAGGACAGCTCGATATTGACTTTCTTAACACCTTACTGAACATAAAAATAAATCCTTTTAATTAAGGCGAATAAGTGAGCCCTATCATTGCATAGAAGTCATTAGCTTATTTCTGAGTGCTGATTTCTTCATCGGTTGAGATATTTGTGCTTGGTTTACTATTTCTGGTCTGGAGTGAATCCAAATTACACTAAAAGGTTAAAGCAGTTGGAATTTAAGTCTCCAGTCCAACACCAGTCTATACTGGTCAGACAACATTAGGGTGGCCTGATTTATAAACATTCAAGAGCAGTTCCTTGTCTGGATCTCTGATGCCTGAATCACATAGGCACCATTATGACTTAACTTCTAAATGGGGTGATCAGTTTGGTGGTTAGGTCCTCTTGATATATATACATGTGAATAGATATTAAACTGTAGGATGATTCATTAATTTCCAGACAGTGTTATATGATGGTGAGTTGAATCTGTCTGCAGTTTGAGTAACTATTGGCATTCAAAGTACAATTCTTGAAACTGATATGGGTTCTATGATTTGCCATTTTCTTGAAGCTACAGGCAATGTTTAGTTCAATTTGGTTCCTAATTATTAAACTACCACACAATGTAAATAGAACTCATGATTAAGTCTCAGATATTTTCAAACACATCATTTAAAGAATTAGTTGAATGGATTTTGCATTGTTTTTCCCTTTCTTTGGTAAGAATCAATTTTGAAAGATAAAGGACGAGCTACCTTAGATCTGGTATCGTGTAACGAGGCAGGTAGAATTAGGGATCTTCTTGTGAGGGATCCTCTTGGGACAATGAATTTTTACTTTTGGACCTGGTTGCAGCGGAGCAGGCTGGCACTGGGTCAGAAGCCCTAAAGTGTGCATTTTGCTGTGGCTTTTTAACTCAGCCATGACATTATCACAGTGCTTCTGGGTTTACTGACCAATTGAAAGTGGGCGGATGTGATTTTAATCTATACCTGACTATTCAATCCTATGTTTCACTGAAACTGAATCTTGATTATGAGAAAATGGATATGATCTAGTGGCCATTGCGGAAACATGGTTGTAGGGTGACAGGGACTGGAACTGAATATCCAGGGGTATCAAGTGTTTAGGAAGGATGGATGGGAGAAAAAGGGGGGTGGGGTAGCTCTGTTAATTAAGGATAATATCAGGACAGTAATAAGAGAAGATATAGGCTCCAAAGAGCGAAGAAGGTTAGCGGTGGAGATGAGGAATAGTAAAGGGAGAAAGATGCTGGTGGGTGTGGTCTATAGGCCCCTAAATAATAACTTTGAGGTGTGGCGGGCTATAAACAAACAAATAGTTGATGCATGCAGAAACGGAAAGGGGATAATTATGGGGGATTTTAATCTGCATATTGATTGGATGACCCAAGTCGGATGCGGTGGGTTTGAGGAAGAGTTCTTGGAATGCTGTCGGGATAGTTTCCTTGAATAGTATGTAATGGAATCTACAAGGGATGAGCTATCTTAGATCTGGTACTGTGTAACAAGGCAGGTAGAATTAGGGATCTTCTTGTGAGGGATCCTCTTGGGACAAGTGACCATAGTATGGTTGAATTTCTGATGCAGATGGAGGATGAGAAAGTAGGGTCCCAAACCTGTGTCCTCTGTTTAAATAGAGGGGAATATGATAGGATGAGAGCAGAATTGTAGATTGGCAGTGCAGATTGGCTGGTAGGATGGCTGAGGAATAGTGGAGGATTTTTAAGGAGATCTTTTTCGGTATTCAGCAGAAATATATTCTGATGATAAAGAAGGACTGTAGGAGAAGAAATAATCAGCAGTGATTATCAAAGGAAATAAAGGAGCGTATTAAATTAAAAACTGATGCATTCAGAGTGGCTAAAAATAGTGGGCAATTAGAAGATTGGGAAAGATTTAAAAAACAGCAAAGAATGACTAAGAAGGTGATAAAGAAAGGAAAGATAGAGTATGAAGCTAAACTAGCTCTAAATATAAAAAAGATAGTAAACGTTTTTATAAATATATAAAGAAGAGGAGACTGGCTAGAGTGAATGTTAGATCCTTGGAGGATGAGAGGGGGGAATTTAGCGGTGGGCGATGAGGAAATGGCTTAGGCTTTAAGTAAGATTTTTGTGTCAGTCTTCATGGAGGAGGACACAAAGTGCTTGCCGGATATTAGAGGTAGAAGGATGGTAAGAGATGAGGTCCTTAATACGATTAATGTCACTAGAGAGATCGTGCCTGATAGACTAATGGGATTGAAGGTAGACAAGTCCCCAGAACCAGATGGAATGCATCCCAGGGTTCTGAAAGAAATGGCGGACGTGCTAGTGGATGCCTTAGTAATTATTTATCAAAATTCAGTGGACTCTAGGGAAGTGCTGGAAGATTGGAAAATGGCTAATGTTATGCCACTGTTTAAAAAAGATAGCAGACGAAAGGCAGGGAATTATAGACCGGTTAGTTTAATGTCGGTAGTTGGAAAAATGCTAGAATACGTCATCAAAGAAGAAATAGCGAGGCACCTGGAAAAGAACGGATTGATCAAGCAGACGCAGCACTGATTCGTTAAGAGGAAGTTGTGTTTAACAAATTTATTGGATTTCTATGAGGATGTGACTAGTGCGACAGACAGAGGGGAACTGGTGGATGTTGTGTTTTTAGATTTCCAAAAGGCGTTTGATAAGGTGCCTCACAAAAGGTTTCTGCAAAAGGTTAGGGTGCACGGAGTTGGGGGTAAGATGTTAGACTGGATAGAGGATTGGTTGTCTAAAGGAAGCAGAGAGTTGGAATCAATGGGTGCCATTCTGGTTGGCAGTTGGTGACGAGTGGAGTGCTGTAGGGATCGGTGCTGGGGCCTCAACTGTTTACCATTTATATAGATGATCTGGAGGAGGGGACTGAGTGTAGGGTGACGAAATCTGCTGATGACACAAGGATGAGTGGAAAAGCAAACTGTGTGGAAGGTGCGGAAAGTCTGCAGAGAGATCTGGATAGGCTGAGTGAGTGGGCGAGGACCTGGCAGATGGAGTATAATGTTAGCAAATGTGAGGTTATCCACTTTGGTAGAAATAACAGTAGGAGGGATTAATATTTAAAAGGCGAAAAGCTGTAGCATGCTATGGTGCAGAGGGACCTGGAAGTCCTTGTGCACGAATCACAAAAACCCAGTCTGCAGATGCAGCAGGTGATCAAGAAGGTAAATGGAATGTTGGCCTTCATAGCGAAGGGGATAGAATGTAAAAGTAGGGAGGTCTTGCTGCAACTGTACAGGGTACTGGTGAGGCTGCAACTGGAGTACTGTGTGCTGTTTTGGTCACTGCATTTGCAGAAGGATATATCGGCCTTGGAGGGAGTGCGGAGAAGGTTCACTAGGCTGATACCGGAGATGAAGATGTTAGCCTATGAAGAGAGATTGAATAGAGTGGGTCTGTACTCAAAGAACAAAAACTGCACAGGAAACAGGCCCTTTGGCCCAACGAGCCCGCACCGCCACCCCAATGTTCCTACCTCTACCCGCGATCCCTGTCCATGTTTATAGATCTATGGATTAAAAACCAAATTTGACACAATTTAGGGAGAATTTGTTTTGCCAATTAGCCTAAGAGCACATTTTTGGGATGTGGGAGGAAACCGGAGCTCCCGGAGAAAACCCACGCAAGCACGGGGAGAATGCGCAAACTCCCACAGACACAGGCCCAAATCCATATATCCGCACAGCACACTGTTGTGTTGCCCATCAGATGGTCCAGGTCAAGCGTACACTAACGACGTGAAGCAGTGGGATACTCTCGAAAAAGATCCAAGAGCAGTCCTCTCATGACCCATCGCGTGTATGCCCCTTGTTAGACAACAAGGTGGACCAAAGCACCTGTAGGATAAAAACATTGGAGTTTAGAAGGCTGAGAGGGCATCTTATAGAGACATATAAAATAATGAAGGGGATAGATAGGGTAAAGGTAGAGAGATTCTTCCTGCTTAGAAAGGATAGCAGAACTAGGGGGCACAGCCTCAAAATAAGGGGGGTGGGGTGCAGTTTAGATCGGAGTTGAGGAGAAACTTCTTCACTCAAAGGTTAGTGAGTCTCTGGAATTCTCTGCTCATTGAAGTGGTGGAGGCTACCTCATTGAATATATTTAAGTCACGGGTAGATAGGTTTCTGATAGACAATGGATTTAAAGGTTATGGGAAGAAAGCGGGAAAGTGAAACTGATCTACTTCAGATCAGCCACAATCTTGTTGAATGGCGGGGCAGACTCGAAGGGCTTGATGGCCTACTCCTGCTCCTATTTCTTACGTTTTTAAAAGATGATGACATTATTATTACTGTATTAAATCCAACTTAGCCAACATTATCATAAATTAACCCTGTTAGCAATATCAGTAAAACTTCATTGTTTTTGTTTCACATCAGAATTTGTGTAAATATTATAGTTTAATTGTTTAGTTGCATTTTTCCCTAATTTTGGTGTAATAACATGGTTATAATGTGAAAAGTAAGAAACTATTATTTGATTATCATAAATATTATTTAGATGACTGATATTTATGTATTTTAACAAATTCTACTTTTAAAAAATGCTAACTACTTGGAAATTTTGAAGGGCTTCTTCGCAGGAAGAATTAGAGATCTTTTGGTGAGGGTGGGTGAAGGGAAAAAGGTTGATCAGAGATCTGGCTGAAGCAAAAGGATTTGGAGGCCTGGGAGGAAATGTTGTGAAAGGGGTGGGGGTCAGTAAGGGGCACCCGATCATGGAGGCTCTTCAGGCACACACCTAGATCCTGGAGATACATGTATTTACCTCCCAATACACCAAGTTCTCCATGGATGAGGCTGCCTGATTTCCTGTTCTTTAGGAAACAGAACATACGAGAGTTAAAGTTAAAATTCTGAATTACAATGAGGTTCATAATCTTATTATCATATTTAAAATCCCTCTCTATTTCTTTGGTTTGTCACCCTTCCAATTTCCAGCCTCAGTTGCAGCTGGGAACAGGTGGGTTTGAGGTGGGTTTTGATCAGGAAACAGTTTATTTATGGGAAAGTGTGGTATAGTGCTATTGTTACAGGACCAGTATTCTAGAGACCGAGGGTAACTTGGGATTTTGGTTCGAATCCCATCATGGCAGAGAGTGAAATTTGAATTCGGTTTTTAAAAAAATCTGGAATTAAAAGTTTAATAATGATATTGATTATCATTTTAAAAAAATCCCATCCAATGTAATGTCCTTTAGGAAAGGAAATTTGCCATCCATATCTGGTCTGGCCTGCATGTGACTTCAGATCCATAGCAATGTGGTAAAATTTTAACTACTTTGTTTTTCAAAATGGCTGAGCAAATCATTCAATTCATGGACAATAAACTCTGGTCTAGCTAGTGATGACAACATCCCGCGAATGAATTTTAAAAAATCCCCGTCTAAACCAAACTTTTTTGGTTAAAATCTCCAACTATCTGCAGTTGAATCGACAATTATCTGACACTCAGGACAGCATTAGAAAATTATTTTAATTGTACTAAATAATAATTTGATCAATTAAGTAATTAAGTTTGAGACCCTTGGATTTAAAGGGATAGTGGCAATTAAAACTCATAGGATTGAAAAGATAGTAGCATGGATATAAAATTGGCTAAAGAATAGAAAGCTTAGAGTAGTGGAATGAGTGTTTTTTTTTGGATCAGAGAGAAGGATATAGTGGTGTTCCCCATGGGTAAGGACCAAATGTTTTTTATTATTTATTAATGACCTGGATTTGAGCATACAGTACTTGATTTCAAAGTTCAGGAAATGATTCAAAACTCTCATACATTGTAAACGTTGAGGAAGATAGTAGCAGAGTTCTGAAAAACATAGACAAATTGCAAAATTGAGCAGAAATGTGACAGATGAAATTTAGTACAGGGAAAGTACTTTGTGGTAGAAAAAATGAGCAGAGTGTCGAGTGTCACATGTATTCTCCCTAGGTTACCTGAAATTGTAGGCTGATGTATGATATTCAAGGTTTATATAATCTTTCCTCAGTGTAAACTCCTGTTTACTCTCATTTTGTGGACAGATATAACTGCTATTGGCTCAACAGAATTTGACTCCTGTATGCATACTGTGATCAACTGAATATGGAAAAAGAGTCTGAAACCAATATTAAACCTTGCTGGAAATGAACCTTGTGCTAGTTTCAAGCTTTCGACCATAACTGCAGATTCTCTTACTAATTTGGCATGTTTTATTCCCGGTGCAGAATAAATATACACTTGCCGTACGTCATTTTGGACACATTGAGCTAGATCTTATAAAAAAAAATGATAATCAAAAACCAAACAGTTTTCTCTCCAAATCTTATAACACACTTCCAAAAAAAAAAATCAAGAGAGCATGTTTCATGTCGTTATACAGGAGTGTGGGGCTTACACATGTCAGCGAAACCCACTTGTGCAGAGACTGTGGTGTCATTTTTAAAGGTTGTCCTGGTCATAATCTGTATAAACTTAATAATACATTGTTCCTGGATTGAGGTTTGTTTTAGAGTGTAAAACTGTTTATAGCAAGTAAGACAAATTGCTCTTTTCTAAATTGCTTAAATTGTACTTCAGTTTTTCTGCATTGTAAAGATTTATCAGATTCATACATATGATAGTCAAAAAGTCTCCAAACCTGTGGTTCATTGTTGAGTCATTAATCCATGAGAGTTTAAGAGAAAGCATGTTGGTTTGAACTTTCCACTGATAGATTATCAAAGTTCAGAAATGTACTTTGTATTAAATATATTCCATTCATTGGTGTCACACCACATGGGTAAATCCTTTACATTGTCTTATCTGATTTCTGCAATCCTTGTACTATTGTAAAGAATGTAAAATTAATGAAAAATATGCTATTGATCATTTGTCTTGTGGATTTACTTTAATAAAGATGATGTATATCAATCTTTCTTCTAGGAGCCAAGCCAGCCTAACAAAGACTATATAATTAATTTTGAAATTCGTTCACTACGTGATAGTCGAAGTCTTATAGAGACTGTTGGGATTGAAGATGCCTGCATGTTCATTGAAGAAAACCCTCATCCGAGACTTTGGTAAGAAGTACATCTCATTAACAAATATTTTACTTCTGTTATTTTACTTTCAACTTGGATAATATTTGCCTAGCTTTCAGCTAGTTTCATATTCAAGCAGTCTTCACATGCAAATGAACTTTGTAGTCATCCCATGAGGAGAGAATACTTGCTTGTCTTGCTTCTCTGTCTCTGCTATACATGAAGGTTCATTCTCAGTTGGATTAAGGCTTTTTTTCTATTGTCTTCCATGTCACAAAAACTTTGGATTACTTTATGAAGGTTTTTCTTGGGTATACATTTTACAATTCTTATCTGAACTGCAGAGTTCTTAAATAGAAAGTTCTGTCAAAATTTCATTGGGTTTCTCCAGATTTGTTTGGGAGCTTTAGTCTATGATTTTTTTTCAGCTGGTTTTCATTGATTATATCTTGAGTCGCAGTTCACATCAAATGAATTAGTGTCAAAAATTCCTTTCCTTTTAAAATACTCTTAGAAGAATTATTGAGTGCAACAACAGTCTTGAATTATTATAGCTAAGAATTGACTTTCCCCTTCAGACCAGTGAAAATTTTGTATTGAAGACTAAGCCAGCATGAACCTTGAAAGTATATCATACTACGTTCTTTCAAGTACTCAGTAACTTCCAGTCTGAGCAACAAGAGCCTAGTTGTGAGTGGTGGTCTCATTAAAGTAGCCCCAGATATAGATGGGAAGGATACGATGGAGTTTATTTCATCAATATGCTAGTATGGATGAATAGTCAAATCCATCATAATAGTCCTCAGAAATTCCAATTGACTTTACCATCTCAGGTTTCCAATAGTTACAGTGCTACAAAGTTCCAAAACGATTTCTTAAAGGCTTGCAGGATTAAAAACAAGCATTTTGTTTTCTGCTGTCAAGTATGGTATCAGAATGGAATATGAAGGCATTTTCATCTTTAGAAACTGCTACTTGCAAAAATTCTACTGCTTCTGCTTAACACCAGCTCTAGTGCTACATGGTGATAAAAACACCCTATGAAACAGGCCTGGAAAATACACAAGCTGAATTTGATTCTGAACAAGCCTACGTCAGAAAAAATATGGATTGATTTGAACTGAAGTATTTTTAATTTTGAATAGTGATGGAAGATAGTGTACATTATAAAATCAACTCTTTTTTTTTTCTCATGCCAGGAAGATAGTTCATAAATCCTTATCTTCATAAATTCTTATCTCCATAAATCCTAATTATCATGCTTTGCTCAGTATTATTTAAAATTCACTTGTCTCACAAGTTTTAAGTGATTTCCGCTTCCTTATATTACTGAAGGTACCATTGAGTAGATAATTATTATCACAAAAGATATCATCTTGTGGATGTGCAAAGCCTGCTACAATTTATATCCTAGCAATATAAAATGTGAATTGTGAGCATGACTATGTGAACCCTTCACCAAATATGAAGTATGATGTGGAGTTGCTGGCATTGGATGGGGTAGGCACAGTAAGTAGTCTCACAACGTCAGGTTAAAGACCAACAGGTTTATTTGGTAGCATAAGTTTTCAGAGCGCTGCCACCTGATGAAGGGGCAGCACTCCGAAAGCTCTTGCTACCAAATAAACCTGTTGGACTTTAACCTGGTGTTGTAAGATCACTACTGTGCAAATATAAAGCAGATAGTGGAATATTTGCTGTATTGCTGTTTATCAGGGCAAGATCCAAAAAGATTAGAGCTCAATATTTGTCTTGCCAATCTGCTAAATATACCATTGAGTAGATAATTATTATCACAAAAGATATCATCTAGTGGATGTGCAGAGCCTGCTACAATTTATATCATAGCAATATAAAATGCTAATAATTGTGAGCATGACTATGTGAACCCTTCACTGAATATAAAGTATGATGTGAAGTTGTTGGCATAAGGCAGTCCCTACTAAAGAAAGATTAAACTAAAGTGTGTAATACTCACTTATCAGATGCTATGCAAGAAAGCCAGATTGAAAATGGGGACTAAACTGCGTATGCACACTTTTCAATAGCATGTGCATATCTTGATAGAGGTTTCAATGCATGAGCGTGGATAATGATCACCAGCAACACTTAACAATTATTTAATTATCACTTAATGCTGAAGAAGAGACAAACGCTTGAGCTTTGTTTCTTGCACTTATGTGATGATGTCCACTATGTTGTGGAAGAAGTTTAAGGAGCCACTTCCTCACAATTGCTTAGCTATCCACCATCACTACTGGATATTATAGAGTGAGTCAATTCTGATTTGTTGATTGTGGGGTTGCCTACTTACGTACAGTCTGCATTTTTTTGAATGAGATAATGCAGAATTGTAGCTTCACTAGATATTTACCTTATTCTCAGCTTTTTGTTGCTGTCCTTCTGGTCTCCATGAGTTTCAAGAAATGGCACAACATTATTTTAACTGTGCTAAATCACCTGCATCAAATTTCTTGGCACTTTCAGTGTTGAAGAAAATTCTGCAAAAATTCTGGGCCATTATTGTTTTGTACAATAATTATGATATGAAATCACTTGACATTTATCATCTTTGTCATAACTCTCGTGGAAGGTATGAAAGGCTATTACATGATGTATCTTGAAATATTCTAAGTTGCTTATTGGCTTTAATGAAAACCAAATCAGACGTGGTTTCTCTGAGAACTAGTGTTTCTCTGAGACAAAAATCGTAAACCATCAAGTCTTCTAAAGATGCAACGAGCACATTCCAAGACACTATGTGAAGGACAAAATGTACATAAGTACTGCTTCACTAAGAGGCAGAAATGTAATAATTTATATATTTGTTTTGTAAGTACTGAAAAGATTGATGCTAATAGAAAGTACATACTAATTCAAATAGGATTTGAAATACCTATGCTAATTTTGACACGTAAAGCAAGAATTTGAGTTTATGATTGAAGTTTTCTTGCTGTAAATTTTGTGTGTGCCTTTTTTGATTGGAGTATAGATTTTCTTGGTCTAACAGTCACAATCCCTTTTGGTAGTTGGAATTAAACTAAAATATTTCAACAGATTTATATCATGCTACCAATTGCAAATACATGCTAAAGTTCTCATTAAACTGTCTATTTGCAGTAATAAAGACAATTATCCAACAAACTGTTGGAAAGCAAAGATTTAATAAGGAAAATATAACAATCTGCATGAAACCTGGCCTTAACGAACCCGAAAGAACTCTAATTCTCTGTCCACAGATGATGTGTTCAGAACATTTTTTGTTCTTATTATAAATAGTAGTCTGCATTTTGTCACAAAATTGGCAGACTTTCTTAGTCACATGTGAGTATGCGCAGGAATGTGGTATTGCTAGAAAGTAAGCTTGATTTGTGCTCTATGGGTGTGGGTTCCATTAAGTTAACAATTATTATAACACCTGCAATGCAAATAGCACTCAATCTTACAGCAGAACCTATATGCATAATATTTCACTGTGATTAATGGCCTCATAGAGTCCAAATATGTGATATTTAAATAAGCTAAATTTGAAAACCACTGAAAATTGGTATGGGAAAATCATGATGTCAGATTAACCTGCACCTATTGCTTCTTATCTGGGCAGTGCATTAACTTCATTCTATCTGCTAATATACATGATTGCAGCATGCAGCCCATGCTAACCTCCATGTTGTTTAACTGCTCTCACCGTTGCTGTCAGTAAATTGTTTGCAAATGTGTAGAATCTCCCAATGTTTCTTAACGTAATGAACATAATGGTGTATTGTATATCCAGTAATGTTTTAAGTTTATGAATGGTTTTTAATAATTTAATAATAGAATATTATTTTTAAAAATATTAATTTATATCTTCCTTGCACTTTGAATAAGAAAAACGTATGTTAAAAAATTTGAAATGACAAAGAATAGTTGCTATAAAATTATGGCAACCAGTCTTGCTGTTGACTTGAAATTTTACTATGTTAAAATTGCTTTATCCATATAAGTTAATCTGAGGTTTTATTACTTACAAGCATTCCATCTCTTTTTTTATTTCCTATCTACCTTTAAGTATATATTTACTGTACACATTATTCATTACGTAATTAAACATTTACCTTTTCTGATGACTCTCCCTACAGATTGTAGAATTATAGCATAGTTGCTCCTTATTTAAATAGACAAATATTGTTATGGTTAATTGTTATTTTTGGTCACCTTACTTTTGAAGTCGCCTAAAATTGATGTCCTCTTTTTAAATATGATCAGGGATGACATTTATGAAGGTTCTACTAAGATTGTGCATTGACATATTTTAGTTCTTTCATGGATATATTCTAGCTTTCCTGTACAACTATTTCACTTAATATCTGGTTTCATGGCAGTACAAATATACAAACTTGGAGCAGGCCACTTGGCCCTCAAGCCTTCTCCTCCATTCAATATGATCATGGCTTATCTGATTTTAACTTCAAACACATATTCTTGCCTATTTCCATAACCTTTCACACCCTTATTAATAAGCTACACTTATACTGATAGGGATTGAATTGAATGAAAGTTGTATCTCCTTACTGTGATGGACAGTTGGCAAATTCTTGCCATGCAGCAATGTGACCTCCATTTAAACATCACTAAATTAAAACAGAACTATTCATATGCATACTTTTACATATTTGTAGTAGTGGCTAATTTTTAATGTCTCCTGAAATTGTATAAGTTTGTAGAAGCTCCAAAGAAGTTTCTTGTCAGTCTTAAAATTTGGTTTTCCACTAGGCAGAGTTGCATTGCAATGGTGCAACATGGAGATACAGACTCATACTCATATGTCATTGAACTATATTCTCTGATCAATTAATACCTAACTTATGCTGACATGCTTCACTTATACTATTTTGTGTTGCCCTAAAAATTAATTTCTAAAAAACTGAAATGTAACTAACTAATTTCTTAACAAAGTAATTTATTTTGTATTTTAGGCGCTTGCTTGCTGAAGCTGCTCTCCAGAGACTTGACCTTAAAACAGCAGAGCAGGCATTTGTCCGTTGTAAGGATTATCAGGGGATTGAGTTTGTAAAACGTCTAGGAAACCTTCAGAGTGAATCCATGAAACAGGCGGAAGTTGCAGCTTACTTTGGAAGATTTGAGGAAGCTGAGAGGATGTATTTAAACATGGATCGAAGGTTGTTCATAATATTTAATATATTCTTCAGCTCTTTGGGCTACAAATCGCACACAGTGCCTTTGTTTAATTTAACTTTTTTTTATCATTTGGAAGTGCTTTATGAATGCCTGTCTTTCAGCATTTATACACTGCTTCACATGTGAATGAAATTTAAGTTCCAATGAGATGTGGGTATGTGGGATAATGTGGAGTAGAGAATGAAGACAAAAAGAACAGCATTGGTGTTTTGATATCTTGATAATGGCCATTGTGCTATTTTAGTTTTGTTTCCCTTCCCATGACTAATAAATTCAGACCACGTTAGGAACTAATTGATTTTCTTCCTTCAATATTGTTGAAAGATTCCTATTTGGCATGACATGGATTTGTACTAGATTTGTTTGAATTTTCAGCTTACTTCACATCCTGACTGTCATGTTGCTCATGATCAGGTTGGCATCAGATGGATTCTATTCAAGTTGATCACTGATTCTGCTTTGAGTGTTTGGATCCTGTTTGTATCATATTGAAATGACCAGTTTGAAGTGTTTCAAAAAGGTTAGTCATAGCACAAATCGATTCTGCCGTCTCAGATTGCTGGATCCACTACAGTTTGCCTATCACTGCAACAAGTCCACAGCAGACACCATCTCCTTAGCCCTACACTCAACCAAATAGACCTATGTCAGACTTATTTATTGACTACAATGAAGACTCGGTCTTCAACACCATTATTCCTGTAAAACTCATCTCCAAACTCTGTGGCCAGGGGCTTGGCTCCTCTTCTGCAACTGGATCTTACACTTTCTAACCCACAGACCGCACTCAGTAAGAATAGGTAACGGTACATCCTCCACGATCATCCTGAACACTGGTGTCCCACAAGGCTGTGTCTTCAGCCCCTTACTATACTCCTTATGACTGCGTGGCCGAATTTTCCAGTTTGTTGATGACACCATCATAGTGGGTCGGATCTCAAACAATGATGAGTTAGAGTACAGGAGAGGGATAGAGTATTTGATGAACTGATAAGATGACAATAATCTCTCCCTCCCTCAATGTCAGCAAAAAGAAAGAAATGATCATTGACTTCAGAGGAGGACAAGCTCCTGCCTACATCAATGAGGATGAGGTAGAAATGGTCGAGAAATGTTTTAGGTGTCCAGATCATCAGCAACCTAGCCTACTCCTTTCTTACTGAATACCTCTACTTTTTCAGGAGGCTAAGAAAATTTGGCATGTCCACTACGACTCTCACCAACTTATACAGATGCATCATAGAAGGCATTCTTTCTGGTCGTATCACAGCTTGGTATGGCTCCTGCTCTGTCCAAGACTGTAAAAAAAAAACTACAAAGGGTCGTGAATGAAGCCCAGTCCATCACTCAAACCAGCCTCTCATTCATTGACTTTATTTACACTTCCGGCTGCCTCGACAAAGCAGCTTGTATAATCAAGGACCACACGCACTCGGACGTACTCTCTACCACCTTTTTCCATTGGGAGAAAAATACAAAAGTCTGAGATCATGTACCAAACGACTTGAGAACGGTTTTTTCCATGTTGCCATCAGACTTTTGAATGGACCTACCTCGTATTACGTTGATCTTTCTCTACACCCTGGCTGTGACTGCATTCTGCACACTCTTCTTTCTTTTTCTATGTAGGGTAATGCTTTGTCTGTACAGTGCACAAGAAGCAATACTTTTCATTCTATACGTATGACAATAATAAATTAGTTTCAATGAAGTTTTTCACAGAAACCAGGCACCACTTATTATCTGATGAAAAACTGAAGAAGCTCTGTGTTGTATATAAAGTAATCAAATTATTGTTGCCAGCAGGACCTTGATGTTTCTTTACCCCAAAAATATTGTGACGCTTTCTGCTTTGCCTCTTAAGGAATTGCTTATATGGAATTGTTTTCCCTTCCCTGATTCCAGCACTTGGAGCTTTAGGCTTTAGAAGAAACTTGTAAAGCTTGTGCTCTTCATTAGAGAAAAGATTATTGAGTAGAATTTGCTCCATGACTTAATTTGATTGATGTGAGCATGTTATTTGACTTGATGTTGAATACAAACCTATAGAATTAATGTAATAGACATTCGAAGGATTATTTAACACCTTGACTTAACAGGGATAATGTAGGCAAGGAGTTAGAAGTTATCATGCAACTATCCCCCATATGTTACTACCCTTCCCACTCTACTGGTTTTAGGCATTAGGAGTCGTTCACCCATAGCAAACGGGTTGATGTTAAAAAGTCGTGATTTAATAGCATCATCAGCAACAAAAATTTAACTTCTGGATTTAAGAAGATCTCCATGGCCATACTGACAGCAGAACCTGGGACAGAATCGTGGAGAGGACAAAGGAGGTCAAAGTTTTTTTTAATATCAATCGTATCCTGCAAAGTGTCTTTAGACCTCTTTAGCACTGGTACTACTTCACCATCATTGGCTTCCAAAGCCCCTGCTCAGCATTCATTTTATTGCAGGAGATGGGGAAGTGGGGACTTATCTTGAATCTTATTCTTCCTTGGATTCCGAATCCAGTTTTTGCTTCTGCCTGCCAACCATGACATTACTGCAGGCAGGAAATTATTTTGAATATTTAACTGTGGCTGGGGAGTTGAAAGTTACCTAGACTTCTCATTATGCTCCAAATGGGATTTTCCATTTGCCCTGCACTTGCTTTGAGTGTGCTGATGGTTAAAATTGGCCCTTATTCTTCAGACATCCACTAGTCTGTGTCTAGACTCTTTAAAAAAAGAGGCTGAGGCTGCACAGACAAACTTCCTCAAAAATGACTTGTTGAAAATTTTGTGCGAGTACATTTCCTATTAGGACAGGGCTTCCACAAGAGCCAATGGTTACTCCCTTTTGCAATAGGGATTCTATAAATCTACAGACAAGAGTTTACTGACAAGAATATAAAGATGTCTGAAAAATATGCAGAATTATTTGATTAGGTGAGTGGCAACCAATATTTACACAATATATACTTGGATGAGGTAGAATTCATTTTAGAGTAAACTGTATATGATCTCTGGAAGATATAAATGATATGTTTTGGCTTTATGATGGCTTTCAGTTCTGTTTAGTCAGAATTCCATTTTTTATCCTTTTCTGCTTATAGAGATCTGGCTATTGATCTAAGGATCAAGTTGGGAGATTGGTTTCGAGTATTGCAGTTACTAAAAACTGGTTCTGGTGATGCTGATGATGCCCTGCTTGAGCAGGCTTATAATGCGATTGGAGACTATTTTGCAGATCGCCAGAAGTGGTAAGTAATAGCATCACTATACAAGATAATTGAAATAGATAATAGGAGGCCCTGAGGTTCCATGAGCATTATTCCAAGATGGAATTTTCCCAAAAAATGCCAGAGTCTGACTCTGTGTGTATCTCTTCAGAAACACAGAAGTTTGCAGACTGTGATTTACACCATACCTGTAGTGGGGCAAGACCTTATAGAGTTGGAGCCATATTTAAAGGATGCCTTGATCTGCGTTCAAAATAAGTTTGCCCAACTCTCCAATAGGCACAGAGGACAGCCTCCATTAACATCGGGACAACCCCAGCAAGGGAGTATGAAGGATCAAAATCCCTCCCCTCTCTTTTCCCCTACATCCTCTGACTTTGGAGTGCCAGGAGGCAATATCTGGGTCTTGGCCCTCAGCCTCTGGGACTTCCATGACACTGGCATGGTCATCACCACTGGTTTTAATTTTCAGAAACCACTAATGATTTGTGCTAGCATGATGTCACTCCAACAGGAGCATTCAATTGGGCCTGTGCTATGGCATAAAGCCATTTAATTAAGGCATGAACCTAATAATGTCTTCAACGAGGTGGGGAGAAGATCTCACACCAAAATCTTGCTGGTGCAAATCCTATTATGGCCCTCTCGTATGTTTTAGTGGCCGTAATGCAGTTTGTTCCAGCAGCAAACGGCTCCACTAACTTTTGCCCCAGTTACTTGTCATAAATTTGTGGGGGAATTCATGAATACTTTACAGAAAAATGAGAAAAGAACTGACAGAGGTGCTGAGAAATATCTGGCCTATAATGCTTGGAAAGCAGAAGACTATTGGTCTTCATACGTTACCCTCTAAATCATTTTTCTGAATGTTCCAGTATTCCCTTTCTCAACAAAAAATCGGCCTGTCATTTTTTCTAAATTATTCATAATTTTCTTTTCCATCGTCCTTTCTGATGTCTTATAACTTTCTAAAAACTTTTTTTTTCCTTTAACACCAAGATTGAATTGTCTACTCTTGAAAGAAGATGAAAAAGCTTATATTAATTACATGTCGCATTTCACATGCAGAGAATATCCCATTGCATGTGACAGCAGAATATTTTTAGCAAGCAAATAAGGCAGCTGATTTGTATGTAATTTGGTCCCTCAAAGAATCGAGAAATATTTATCTTTACTGATGATGTCTTGTTCTGTCCGCAATTCAGATTTCAGTTCAGCAACTTGGAGCTGAAGTTGCTTAAGCTGCAGACACTTGCTTCGTATATAATTGTCTGGGATTGCAGTGCCTTCCACAGAACCCATTGTGTTACATTCACAGCACACCGCCATTTATGTCCAGCCTTATTTAATTAGCCAAGTACTTAGTTGATAATTTACACATGAAGTAAAAGAAGTTGTACTCACCTAGTTTAGAGATGAGGAAGGAAACTCACCACCATTGGTGGCTGAAAAAGGTAGAAAAATAAATACCTCTTTGCCCCTTTTGCCTCTCATTCCTACTTGAACCAAATTCCCAATTCCCCACTCAATCTACATCTCACTCTCGTGGTGTCCAGACTTTTTCCTGCCAAAGCTACAGTTAGCTCAGTTGGGTAGATAACTAGCCAATGGTTCAGAATAATACCAAAGCATGGCTTTGATTTCTGTTATAGTTGAGATAGACTTGGGAGCTACCTCCTCATCTTGCCCCTGAGAGTGGAAGGCAATGGCAAACCATCACAAATAAAAAAAAAACTGCCAAGTGAAATAGCTAGGATGAAGTATCACAGACAGTGAGCCAAGAACCTGCCTTTGGGCAGGACACTCATGGAAATGAAATTTAACATATATACATATAGACATGCACAATTCTACCACTTACGCAACCTTCAATTTAAAATTTTAAAATAGTTTAGAATTTCCACTCTTCGCTACATAAGCTAGTAAAACATTCTTCCCAACGTGATTTTCCTCACGTTTATTCTACATATGATACACAAACTATTCTGTTTCACTCTTAGCAAGAAATATTTCAACAATTCCACGACTGCTGAGCAAGACTATATCTAATAATTAATCAGTACAATCTATAACAATAATCATAAACCATTGTTGATTCATAATTCCACATATCTTCTGATCCATCAGATATTTTATCCAGTCCTCTACTGCCATCTTTACAACCAGCATTGATGTTTCTACAAAATCCTTCCCCTGATTTCAAAGACTTTCCATCAAATCTTCTCTTTAACTCCATTCTACGGATTACACCTGAGTTTCTCCAGTCTGTTTTCATAACTAATTCCTCATCCCTAGAACCACTCTGGTAAATATCCTCTATCTTCTCTCTAAAGCTGCCTTGTACTTTCTAAAGGAGAATGTCTCGCATTGAACGCAAATAAACTAATTTTATTTGAGTTTAGCATTACTTCCTGTTTTTTTTACTCTGCACATCTGTTTTTAAAGCTGCGTTTCCCAAATGTTTTATTAATTAGGTACAGAAGAAATGTCAGAGGTATGTTTTCCACTCAGAGGGTGGTGAGTGAGTGAAATCGGCTGCCATTGATAGTGGTGGAGGCGAACTTGCTGGGGTTTTTTAAGAGACTTCTGGATGAGTACATGGGATTTAATGGGATTGAGGGTTACAGATAGGCTTGGTAGGTTGGGATATGATCGGCGCAACTTGTGGCCTGAAGGGCCTGTTTGTACTGTAGTGTTCTATGTTAATTGCTTTGTTATTCTGTCCTGTAACCTTCACATATTTTGTCTAATGTACCATTTATCTTGTATTGTTATTTCTTATTCTTTCTACCAAAAAATTATCTCCTCACATAACTGTGTTGAATTTCTTCTGCCATGTGTCTGCCCTTTCCATTAGTCTGCGTACGTCCTTTTGAAATCTGTTGCTATCTTACTCACTGCACTTTACTACACAACAACAATGAATTATATTTATATAGCCTCTTTTAAGATAATAAACTGTCCCAAATGCCTAACTGGTGGATTATGTGGCTGGAGGAGATTGCAGAAATAGAATCCTACAGTCATAGAATCAGTCAGTGTAGGAGGTCAATCGGCCCATCAAGTCTGCATCGACCACAATCTCACCCAAGCCCTATGCATTTACCCTAGCTAGTTGCCCTGACACTAAGGGACAATTTTAACATGGCCAGTCCATCTAATCTGCACATCTTTGGACTGTGGGAGGAAACAGTGGAAAAACACACAAACTCCACACAGACAGTGACCCAAGCCAGGAATCAAATCCAGGTCCCTGGTGCTGTGAGGCAGCAGTGCTAACCATTGTGCCACCATGCCATGTCAGGCAAAGGCAAGGCCATAGAGGGATTTGTAAGTGAGGATGAGAATTTAAAAATTAAGTTGTTTGACTGGAAGCCAGTGTAAGTCACTGAGTGTAAGAATGACCAGTGAATGTAACTTGGTACAGGTTATGATAAAGCAGCAGAGTTTTGTATATTTCTGAGGGTAAAATGTGGAAAATCGACCAAGATTGTTTTGGAATGCTCAAGACCAGAGGGAACAAAAGCATGAATGAGGGTTTCAGCAGCAAATGAATTGAGAAGGGTAAAATTGGGCAATATTTTGGAAGTGGGAAAATGTGGCCTTACTAATGGCATGAATCAGTGATTGGAAACTGAACTTGGGGTCCAATATGACATATTGTTTTGAAAAGTCTGGTTTACTGTCAGATGATTACCAGATTGAGGATGAAGTTGGTAGCTAGCGAATGGAGTTTGGAGCAGAAGCTCAAATGCTTTCATTTTCCCAATATTTATAAGAAAGTTTTGCTTATCCAGTACTGATGTTGGATAAGCAGTCTGACCATTTAGCAACAATGGAGGAGTCAATAGAGATGGTGGTGAGGTAGAGCTAAATTTATTTAAAAATCAATGTTTTGTTTTTGGATGATGTTGCCAAGGGTAACATAGATGAGAAATGGAAGGTGCAAGGATAGATCCTTAGGTTTTAACAGGATAATAGTGAAGGAGCAGGAATAAAGGCCATTGCTGATGATACTTTGACTAGAATTGGTTTCCTAAGAATGGAACCAGACAAGGATAGTCTCATCCTACTGGATATAGAAGAGCCTTTGGAGGATGATGGTGTGGTTAGCAGTGTCAAGGCTGCGGACACATTAAGAAGGATGAGAAGGTATAGTTTTACCTTTGTCACAGTGGCATAGCTTGTCATTTGTAACTTTGATAAAAGCTGTTTCAGTACTGTGGCAGGAACATGGAGTTCTGGAAACGCTGGACAGGAATTTGATACGTCTCCAAGTTTTGTGTTATTTTTGAATTTCAAAATTGTACCTGTACTCCAAGTTTTTAATTAATATACAGTAGACATGAAAGCTCTTGGATGTCTCTCACACCCAGATATGTAGGTATAATGGTCTATCATTAGATTTTCAAGCAAAAATCATATTTAGACTTGAATGATTATATTGATAATTTTGGATAATTATGAAATAGATGTTATGTGGAAAATGTTGATACCAAAGAAGACCATTCAGAATAGATGCGATTTAAAATTCCTCTTTCATTTGCAGGATGAATGCTGTTCAATATTATGTTCAAGGTCGGAATCAGGAACGACTGGCAGAATGCTATTACATGCTTGAAGATTATGAAGGTTTGGAGAAACTGGCAAACGCCCTACCAGAAAATAACAAGCTGCTTCCTGTAAGTGATGGGCAAAACATATTCACATTGGAAAGCAATGTAAATGTTCATCTCCCTATAGAATTGGAATAAAATAGATCTTCATTGTAAATTCAGTTTAAAGTTGTGATAAATTGTAAGAGAAGTATTAAGAGAATGAAATTAAATTATGGTAACGAGTGAACTGGGTTAACTTGTTCCACACTAGTTCAAGCTATCCATCAATTCAAATGATTAATGAATCTATTGGAATAAAGTGATTCTTAATTTAAAAAGGAATATTTTTGAAAGTTTAGATTTGGATGACATTTCAAGTTTTGATAGCGAATATTGATTCTCCTAAATTAGTTGAAAACTGGCTGAAAGTTAAACATATAACATATGCACTGTAATATAAAAGCAAAAACTGCAGATGCAGGAAATCTGAAGTAAAAATAGATAATGCTGTGAAGACTCAGCATCTGTGGAGAGAGAAATAGAACTAATGTTTTGAATCCATGAGAGTTTTGATTAATAATTAACATTCAACAACAACAGAGGACAAAGAAGAATAAAGTACAGCAAAGGAACAGGCCCTTCGGCCCTTCAAGTTTGTGCCAATCATGGTGCCCTAACTAAATTTAAAAAAAACCTCTCCCTTACTCGGACCATATCCCTTTATCCCTTCCCTGTTCATGTACTCATTTGGCAATTAAATTCATTCTAATGATTAACTCAATGATATTGTCTCATTGATGCACTATAGAAAAAATATTACTGTTAACTTTATTAATTTAACTATTTAGTCTTTCAAGAGGTATGACTTTGCTGGCTGGGCCAACCTGTAATGCCCATCCCTAAATGTCCCTGAGAAGGCAGTGGTGAGCTAATTTGTTATATTGGGAAAGTCTTTGATAGCGTGTGTTTCTGGGGTGGTGAGTCTAATGAACTCAATGGTCTTTTGTTAAATTTTTATTTGTTTTTTTGTAGGGCACATACAGAGAAAAAAGTAAACTAACTACTTCTAAAGTTGGCTCTCCAGCTCAGCTTGCTTCCATTTAAGAGAATATTCTATCCTTTATCAAAGATCCTAATTTGAGCAGATCAGCCAGTTTTTGTATAGTAATGGTCCTCAGCAAGGTGGCAACTGAAAGGTTTCTGATCAGGAAAGAAAACTTGTTTCCCTTGAACCCTAATAGGACTTCGAGAAAACTTTTTTCTACAGTGAATATGAAGTGCTGCGAGGGGTTTTGAAAGTTCCCAAACCTGCACCAGAACTAAAATTGATTCGGGGAGAAAACAATTTAACTTTTTTATAAAAGTGAGCTGTTCTGTTAGGAAGCAAAAATCAAGAAAATCTTCTGGAACCTCTTGCCACTTTCAAATGATTTCTGGACCAAGATCACAGAGCATTTCATTGTTAAAGACCGTAACCTGTCCTGCTCACGGACACCATTTTTGAGAATGGCTTTACTTTGTCACATTTATTGCCTCCTCCTATTTGCCTTTAAAAAGGTGCTGGTGAGCCACTTTCTTGAACTACAGTAGTGTATGTGATGTAGATATACCCGCACAATCCTGTTAGGATGGGAGTTCCAGGATTTTGGCCCAGCAACATTGAAGGAACAGAGCTATAGTTCCAAATTAGGATGACATGTGACTTTGAGAAAACTTGCAGGTGGTGTTGTTCCCATATATTTAGTGCTATTTCACTTCTAAGTGGTAGAGGCCATAGATTTGGGAAGTGCTGTCAAAGGAATCTTGGTGAATTGCTGCAGTGCATCTTGTAGGTGATGCATACTGCAGCCTCTGTGTATCAGTGGTGGATGGAGTGAATGTTGAAGGTGGATGATGAGAGTGCCAATCAAACAGATTGCTTTATCTTGATGGTGTTGAGTTTCTTCAGTGTCATTGGGACCGTATTCATTCAGGCAAGTGGAGAGTATTCTATCATATCCCTGACTTATATCTTGTGGAAAGTGGGCAGATGTTGGGGAGTCAGGAGATAACTTACTTGCTGCAGGATTCCTAGCCTCTGAATGCTCTCATAGCCATGGTAGTTATACAGTTCTTGAAGTTCTTGTCAATCGTAATCACTAGGATGTTGATATTAGGGGATTTGGTGACATTAATGGCATAGAATGTCAAGGAGAGATAGTTAGGTTCTCTCTTGTTGTAGATAGTCATTGTCTGGCACTAGTGTGACACAAATATTATTTGCAACTTATCAGCTCAAGCTGGGATACTGTCCAGGTGATGCTCTATTTCTGGATGGCACGTTGTCACAGTGGTTAGCACTGCTGCCTCACAACATGATGGACTGGATTTAATTGGGTGAAGTGTAAATGGTTGAGAACTTCCAGTTTCTATGTGTCCAGATCATCAATGAGCTGTCCTAGTCCCTCCACACATGTTTTCTCTGTGTCTGAGTCAGTTTCTTCTGGGTACTCCAGTTTCATCCCACAATCTTTACTCAATCTTTACTCTTTTTCTTTACTCAAAGAGTGATTAGGGAGTGGAATGCCCTGCCTGCAGCTGTTGTAGATGCGCCAAGTTTGGTGGCGTTTAAGAGGTTAGTGGATAAGTATATGGTTGAGAAGGGAATGGTTTAGTTAGGAGGGGCATTGCTTTTTATTTTGGTCGGCACAACATCGAAGGCCGAAGGGCCTGTTCTGTGCTGTATTGTTCTATGTTCTATGTTCTATGTAATCAGAAAGAAATGCTGGTTAGGTGCATTGGCCATGCTAAATTCTCCCTTGGTATACTCAAATAGGCAGCGGAGTACAACGACTAGGGGATTTTTACAGTAATTTCATGGCAATGCTAATATAGCCTACTTGTGACAATAATAAATAATCTTAAACTTAATATTAAGTTAATCTTTCTCCATACCTTAGCTATGATTGTAACACCACTTTCTGCACCTTCTCCTTTTTCTCCTATGTACTCCATGAACAGTATGCTTTGTATATTTAGTGTGCAAGAAATAACACTTTTCACTGCATACCAATAAATGTGACAAAAATCAAATGGTGGCACAGTGGTTAGCACTGCTGGGTCACAGCAGCAGAGACCCAAATTTGATTCTGATTTTGGGTCACTGTTTGTGTAGAGTTTGCACGTTCTCCCCATGTCTGCCTGGGTTTCCTCTGGGTGTTCCAGTTTCCTTCCACACTCCAAAGATATGCAGGTTAGGTTGATTGGTCATGCAAAATTAGCAGGGTAAATATGGGATTACAAGAATAGGGCCTAAATGGGATTGTGGTTGGTGAACTCAATGGACAGGATGGCTTCCTTCTGCACTGTAGGAATTCTATCAAATCAAATTAATTCCAGCTTTGGGTGACTGCAAATTCTGCACATTCTCCCTGTGACTGTATGCATTTCCTCTGGTGCTCGAGTTTTCTCCCACAGTCCAAAGATGTGCAGGTTAGATGGATTGGCCATACTAAATTGCCCCTTAGTGTCCCAAGATGTGGAGATAAGATGGATTAGCCATGGAAATGCATGAGGTTATGTTAAACTGAGCTTCTTAAAATATATTCCACTTATTCCAAGAAAAAAACTGAATCTCTTGAAATTTTCATTGGTGAGTTGAACATAATGAGGCTTTCACAGTGAAAGATTTGTCTTTGTCTGTCTTTCCACTGGGAATTCCTTAAACATTTGGATGCCAGAAAGAATTTTCTTCTGCCATTTAGATCTATAGTAGTTCCTTTATACAGTTGTTAAGACTTTTTGACACAACATAATTTTTCAATGCTTTGATTTTTTTTAAAACAGGAAATAGCTCACATGTTTGTTACTGTAGGTATGTGTGAGCAGGCTGTAGTTGCATTCCTGAAATGTAACCAAGCCAAAGCTGCCGTTGAAACTTGTATACGTCTGAATCAGGTAGGATATTAAAGAAGAGAAATGTAAAATTTTATGCAATAATTCTCTCGTGTGTTTCTTTTTATTTATGAATTCACAAAAATAGAATATATCTCAGTCAATTACTCAGAATCATAGAATTATATAACAGAAAAAGAGGCAATCCAGCCACTGTGCCTGTGCTGGTTCTTTGAAAGACTAATCTAATTAGCACCACCACGTACCTTTTTTTTTAAACCAGCATTTTTACCCAATTCTCTTTTGTACGTTACAATTGAATCTGCTTTTGCAATGTTATTAAGCAGTGCATTACTCATTATAACTTACAGCATTTAAGAATATGCCCTCAGGTTGCCTTTGGTTCTTTTGTCAATGACTTGAAGTCTAGTTGGTGAACTTCTACCATTGGAGCAGTTTCTCCTTATTTATTCCATCAAGCCCTTCAAGATTTTGAAATTTCCCTCAAATCTCCTTTTAACTGCTTCTGTCCTAGGGAGTACAACTGCAAGTTTCTCCAGTCTCTTTAGATAACTGAAGTCTTTCACCCCAGTATTATTTTATTAAATCATCTCTGCAATCTCTAGCCTTGACATTCTTCCCAGAATTGATCAGAATACTTCAGCTGGCGTGTAATCTGTGCTTTATAAATTTTACCATGACTCTTTTTTTTGTACTCTATGCTGTATTTATAAAATTAAGGATTCTGTACAAATTAACAATTTTCTCAACTTGTCTTGCCACTTTCAAACACTTGTGTATGTTTGTCATTGCTGTTCATGTGTCCCTGTAAAATTGATTCATTTAGTTATTATTGCTTACTAATTTTTCCTACTGAAATGAACCAAACGAGACTAATTTTTACTATTTTCTCAAAAATATCTAGTGGAACAAAGCTGTTGAACTGGCCAAGAATCACAATATGAAAGAAATTGGATCTCTTCTGGCTAAGTATGCATCTCATTTGTTGGAGAAGAATAAAATTTTGGACGCGATTGAACTTTATCGAAAAGCTCATCATTTCCTTGATGCTGCAAAGCTCATGTTTAAGGTACAATAATAGCCTTCATTTTGGGTCAGGAGGAGTTTTCCAGATTTCTGCTTGTCCCCAACTAGCTTAGCTCTAAGTTTAAATTTTTACTGTAATTTTTGTTTATTGCCACAATTGAGTACATTTTTTGATTTCTTAGAGGCAGGTAAAGCATTGCCCATATCTTTCTAATTTAGATATCTGCTCCCCCCCCATAAACGATGTATGCAATCTGATATTGAAATTTAAAATTAGGAATATAGCAGCAATATCTACAATTGGTTTTATAAGTTTGAAGCAATGTGACTTTTTGGAAGGATTTGATACTGGCAAATCTTAGAATATATAGAATATAAATTAGTTATGGTGTATTCTGAAGATCAGTTCACTGACCAATTACTGCAATTGTGATGCATATGAATTATGGATCTTGTGACAATTATAAAACAGTAAGTAGTCTCATAACAACAGGTTAAAGTCCAACAGGTTTATTTGATAGCATCAGCTTTCAGAGCGCTGCTCCTTCATCAGACGAGTGGACAGTTGGGTTCACAAAGAAGGCATATATAAACACAGACTCCGTTGTAAGATAATGATTGGAATGCAGTCTTAGTAGGTAATCAAGTCTTTACAGACACAGACAATGGAGTAGAAAGAGGGTTAAACATGGGTTAAAGAGATATGAATTACCTCAAGTCAGGACAGTTAGTAAGATTTTATAAGGCCAGGTCAAATGATTATAGGTAGTGTGATTTGTACCCGAGATCCTGGTTGAGGCCATCTCATATGTGCGGAATTTGGCTACCAGTTTCTGCTCAGCGATTTTGTGTTGTTGTCTGTCTTGAAGGCCACTTTGGAGAACGCTTAACCGAAGATCAGAGGCTGAATGCCCTTGACTGTTGAAGTATTTCCTGGTAAGAAGGGAACATTCTTGCTTGATGATTGTTGAACAGTGTCCATTCATCCGTTGTCGTAGAGTCTGTATGATCTCGTCGATGTACTATGCTGTGAATATCCTTTTCTGCAGCATATTAGGTAGACCACGTTGGCTGAGTCACGAGAGTACGTACCATGTACCTGGTGGATGGTGTTCTCATGTTAGATGATATCATTCATGTCAATGATCCGGCATGTCTTGCAGAGATTGCTGTGACAAGGTTCTGTGATATCGTGGTCTCCTGAAGGCTGCGTAGTTTGCTGCAAACAATGGTCTGTTGGAGGTTATGTGGTTGCCTGAAGGCAAGCAGTAGGTCTGAGGATGGCCTTGGTGAGGTGTTTGTCTTCATCGATAACCTGTTGAAGACTCCAAAGTAGATAGTTGCACCTTCTCCACTCTAGGGAATTACTGGGCGATGAACGGTACTCTGTCGAGTATCATAGCCTTGAGAGTATGGTGCTCGAGTCATCGATTGACAGTTTTAATGCACCACACTGACCTCAGGAAACAAACACAGGACACGGCCGACAGAGTACCCTTCATCGTCCAGTATTTCCCTGGAGAGAAGAAACTATGATCTCTTCTTCAGAGCCTTCAACATGTCATCGATGAAGACGAACATCTTGCCAAGGCCATCTTCATACCTTCACTATTTGCCTTCAAACAATCATGCAACCTCAAACAGACCATTGGTTAGCAGCTAACTACCCAGCCTTCAAGGAACCACGACACGACACCACACAACCTTGCCGCAGCAATCCCTGCAAGACATGTCGGATCATCGACACGGATGCCATCATCTCACCTAAGAACGCCATCCACCAGATATACAGCACACACTCTTGTGATTCGGCCGACGCTGTCCACCTAATATGTTGCAGAAAAGGATGTTCCAACACATAGCATCTGCATGGTCTTGCCTTTATACTATGACAATGGATGAATGGACGCTGCTCGACAATCATCGGGCAGAAGTGTTCCCTTCCTGTCGGGGGAGTCAAGAGCATTCAGCTGCCGATCTTCGGATAAGCGTTCTCCAAGGCAACCTTCAAGACACACACTAATGCAGAATCACTGAGTCGAAACTGATTGCCAAGTTCCGCACCCATGAGGATGGCCTCAACTGGGATCTTGGGTTCGAGTCATACTACCTGTAACCATTTGGCCTGGGCTTGCAAAATCTTACTAACTGTCCTGGCTTGAGACAATTCACACCTCTTTAATCTGTGCTTAATCCTCTCTCCACTTGCATTATCTATACTTGTAAAGACTTGATTATCTGCTAAAACCTGCATTTTAACCATTATTTTATAATTGAGTCGGTGTCTATATATGCCCTATTTGCGAACCCAACTTCCCACCCACCTAATGAAGGAACCACACTTTGAAAGCCGGTGCTACCAGATAACCTTGTTGGACTTTAATCTAGTGTTGTGAGACTTCTTACCGTGCTTACCCAGCTTAACGCCAGCATCTCCACATCTTGATTAGAAAACAGAATCAGTGTCACATTATAAAATCAAATAATTCAACCATGTATTTCCTGACCTCCCCATTGATAAATAAGTTAGTCTGCAAGTATATTTATTTTAACATAAATTTATTTCTGTCATCTAAAAAGAATCTATAATCAGCTTGAAAATTCCTCAAAAACTACTAAAATTATTATATCCTCTGATGAATATAATGGACAATTAATGGATATAAGGCTTCAGATTTTGCTATTGGTTTCATTATTACTGAGTGTAAATAGGAAAATGATTTATGAGGCCTGGTTTTTACCAAAAATTTGGGCCCATTTTCAGGTGCAAAATTGCGGTAAATTCGGATGTCGTGCCTTTAACACGATCTGCACCTGAATCCGAGCAGATCGCGGCTTTACTGACATCTGATTCGGGTGTGGATCCAGTCTGTGCCTGAATTGGGCAGCCTGAAAATTTACATATGTTAGCATGTATTTAAATCAATTTAATGAAGCGTGCACCCAGCTTTACCACTAAATCCCATTTTATCTTCTCCTGGTCCGTTCCAGATCCGCATTGTTAGAGATTTGCAAAATAAAAGTCCGAAGCCGATTTTGATTTTGCAGGGGAACCTCTGAAGCGGCTTTAGAGCCTGCAACGGCTGTCTTACCCAGATCATCCTCTGGGAGGGAGGAAAGAGGTGGGTCGTACCATCCTCTAGGGGGAGGAGGAGGCAGCTCAAAGAGTCCTCGAGGGGTGGAGGAGTGGTCAGAGCATTCTGTGGGGGCGAGGAGGAGGAGGTGGATCAGATGTATCACTGGGGGGAGAGGGTGAGCGGGGGCTGATTGTTGTCTGGTAGTGGGGCAGGGGAGGCTCAATTGCTCACTGAAGGGGGGTGGGTCAGATGAATCTCTGGTGGGGGAGCAGGGGGGTCCACTGTCACTCTGCGGGCAACCACCTCCTCCTCCTGGAGTGGATGTATTGCTATCAGGAGCTGCAAAGAGATAATGAACTGATGGAATGTATTTATTGTGTTAATAATAGTACTCAGAGCATTTAATAAATTATCTCAAAGGTAATCATTCACTTTGAACAATCGCTGGAAATACTGTGATGACAATGTTGCCATATAAACCACCCCTGACCAGAGATCTATTCACCCCTCCGCCATCAATGAGTGATTGGGCCTCCTTCCCACCACCAGATGACAATCAGCTCTTTCACACCCCCTCCACCTCCCCGCTCAAAACAGGATGCTCTGACCTCCTCCCCCCCTTCCACTCCCTAGACGAAGATCTATGTCAGAAAGCCGCTCTCTCTGCTTTTTTTTATTTCTTGACCTGGGTGCACTTTTTCTAACGGTGCATGCGCAGTTCAGAGTTCCGATTGTTTTGGCAGCGCTAAGCCCAGCTCACAGCACGAATGGGATCAGAACCAGCAAAAAGCTTATGGATATGCTGCAAAGAGAATTCCGGGTTCACATCTGTATTACGCCCGGATCCGTCCCTTGGACTCCAAATGTAAAATCAGGCCCATGGTGTTTGTACGCAGGCAGTTAAATGTAAAAATCAGGAAATTGATGTCAGAGTTGTCCTGCTCCTCCAGAATCCTCATGACACTGATGTCTGTCCTAGAGATTTGATATTCCAGTACATGAAGGATGTGAAGTTGGGTACTTGCCTAATAAATGTACCAGTCTTTGTGGGTTTCACACATTCACTTCTGCTTAAGGTGTGGTATGCACTAGTTGGCACATAGGCAGGTGAAGTTCTCAGAGAATTTACAGAATAAATGTTAATAGATTGTTGTTGAAGTCTTGATAAAAGGTCCCACAAAGTCTTGTTTCAAAAGATCTCTTCAACCTCCAGCAATAGGCGAAGAAAAGTAAAATGTGATATATCTTACACTAATCAGTTGATTTCCTTGGGAAAGGGCATTGTATTAAGTACTATCCATCAAAATGCTGTGCAGCCTCATGGTTTAGACTGGAAGATAATTTAAGCAATCATCCCTTTAATAGTTTTCCAAGCAACTGTTTTTAGTACAAGCTAAAATGTTGTCTCGTCTCAAAACCTTTCAGCTCAACACCCCATCCTTGGTGGAAGCTTTCTAGCAATCAAAAGTTACTCTGTGCAAATTTCAGTGAGAGTTCTTCGAACTGCAGTAGAAGTATCAGATCCCTAGTAGTTGCCTTGCTGTTTCAGTCTTTCGTTACTGCAAGTGCTAGTTTTATCCTGGATTTTGCTGTCAAAATAATGGTAGCTTTAATGTCGCTCAGCATTATTAAGTGTAAATAGTTCATCTTGTGACAGCAAAGAAATACTCCATGACCTGTGAATCATTAAGTCTTAACACAGTTGATTAAATGTTAGAAAGTGATTAAATGTTTTACCATGTTATGGTTTTGGAATATTCTCTGTTTTATATATTTTTCATTTTCTCCTGAAATCAGTTATTTGGTATTTTTATTTAGATTGCTGAGGAAGAAGCAAAAAAGAGAACCAAACCATTACGTGTTAAAAAACTTTATGTGCTGGCAGCACTGCTTGTGGAAGATTACCATGAACAGATAAAGAACACCCAGAGAGCAAAATTGAAAGGCAGAAAATCAGAGGTATTACATATTCCAAATAGCTTTGATCCTTGACTTTGGTCAACTTTGGATTGTATCAAGATAAAGAAGTTAAATTGATGTTTTTAATTTTGAGTAAGGGGTATTGATATTAGTGCATTTTTGTATCTCTTACTCAGCTAGAGACAGTTGATGGGATACAATTCCATGACTACTGGCTTCTTTGTACTGCTAAAGTAAATATTCTTTATGCTTGACTACACATATTAAGAACTGATTTTGGTTTGAGTGAAAGCTGAGCAAACAGATAATTAAAATTGCATGTGGGACCAACCTATACCATTCCATTTTTTGAATATTTTAATCTACTCTGAGCTGGAAAAAGCTAGTCCAATTGTAAGTTAGTGGAGCTTTCTTGTAAATGTTTACTAAAAAATAAAATAAGAATCTGTTGGAAATGAAAGAATTGTTTTCTAGAAATATATAATGCTTGTTTATTGCCCATCCCCTAATTTCTCTTAAAATGGTGGTGGTGAGTTTCCTTCCTGAACTGCTGCAGACCCTGTGGCGTAGATACATACACAGTGCAGGGATTTCCAGGATCTTTGACCCGCCGACAGTAAAGGAATGATGATATATTTCCAAATCCGGATGATGAATGACTTGGAAGGGAATCTCCAGATGGTGGTGTTCCCATATATCTGCTGCTCTTGTCCTTCTATGTGGTGGCAGTTGTTGGTTTGGGATGTGCTGAGTAAGAAGCCCTGGTGAGTTCCTGCAATGCATCTTTTAAATGATACACTCTGCTGTCACTATGTGTTGGTGGTGGAGGAAGTGAATATTTATGGATGAGATGTCAATCAAGCAGGCTGCTTTGTTCTGGATGATTTCTAGTTTCTTGTGTGTTGTAGGAGCTGCATTCGTCCAAGCAAGTGGATAGTGTTCCGTCACAGCCCTGACTTGTGCCATCTAGATTTTGGACAGACTTTGTGGAGTAGTAGATGAGTTATTCACCATAGGATTTCTTGTCACTGACCTGCTCTTGTATCCACTGTGTGTGTGTGTGTGTGTGTGTGTGTGTGTGTGTGTGTGTATATATATATATATGGCTAGTCCAGTTTGATTTCTGGTCAATGGAAACCCCCAAGATGTTAATAGTGGAGCATATTCAGTATGGCAATGTCACTGCAGGTTGTGGTGATGGTTGATTCTCTCTTGTTGGAAATGATCATTATCTGGCATTTGTGTGGCATGAATGCCACTTGCCATAACCCAAGCCCGAATGTTATCCAGATCTTGCTATATTTGGCCATGGGCTGTTTCAGTGGCTGAGAAGTACCTTGACAAACCCTTGCAGTAATGTCCTGGAAATGAGATGATTGACTTCTAATCACCACAACCATCATCCTTTGTGCCAGGTATGACTCCAGTGAGTAGAGGTTTTCCTCCCTAGTTCTCATTGAGATGCCAATTCAATTGGATAAGGGTAAAGCAATGTAGTTGGAGAGGACAAACAAGGCAAGGGAATACATGATAAACAGAAGCACCAAGGATCAGAAGGATCTTGATGTCTTTGTACATCAGTTTCTTAAGGTAGCAGGATAGGTGCTTTAAGTGGTTAAGAAGGCATATGGTATATTTGCTTTTATTAACCAAGACATAAAGTTTAAGAGCAGGGAGGTAATGTTGGAAATATATAAAACGTTGGTTAGACCACATTATAGAGGGGTTAGCATTATAGCACTGGAAAGTATGCAGACAAGACTTACCAGGATGTTGCATTGGCTAGAGTTTTAGTTATGAATAGAGATTGGATAGGCCAACATTGTTTTGTATGGAGGAAAGGAGACTGAAAGGGATACGACTGAGATGTATAACATTATACATAACCAGGAAGAAATCTTTCCCCTTGGTGGATCATTGAACGGAGGGGGGGGGCATAGATTTAAGGTGAGGGCATGACATTTAGTGGAAATGTGAAGAAAAGCTTTTTCACCCAAAGGGTATCTGAAATTCACTGCCTGAAATGGTGGTGGAGGTAAAGATTCTCATAACATTTACGTATTTAGGTGGTAACTTGTGTTGTCAAGGCATACAGAGCTACAGGCCAAATGCTGGAAAATGTGATTAGAATAAATAAGTGACTGCTTTTGAGCAGCATAGACACGATGGGCCTAAGGGCCTTTTCTGTGCTATAGGCTTTTATGACACTACTCTATGACTCTACTGAAATCTGAGGGCTTGTGCCAAAGTTGAGAGAACTGCCTTACTGACTAGTCAAGCAACAATCTGACATAGTCATGCTCACGGAATCACATCTTACAGATCATGCCTCAGATCTGTATCACATTGCATCCCTGGGTATGTCCTGTCTTACAGAGGACAGATCCAGTAGAGGTGCCAACATTGTTGTATACAGTTGGAAGGGAGTTGCCCTGTGAGTTCTCAAAATCAACTTTGGACCCCATGAAGCCTCATGGCACCACATCAAACGTGGGCATGAAAACCTGCTGATTGTCATGTACCATTCCTCCTTAGCTTATGAAGCAGTATTGCTCCATGTTGAACACCACTTGAGGAAGCACTGAGAATGGCAAGGCACAGAATGTACTCCAGGTAGGGGACTTCAACGCCCATCATCAGGAGTGGCTTGGTAGTACCACTGCAGACCGAGCTGGCCAAGTTCTAAAGGACATCGTTGTTAAACTAGGATTATCTCAGTAAGAATCTGGCAACACCAATTTTAAATCCAACCGATTTATTTGATAGTAAATCTGTGAGCTTTCGACTCTTTCGTCTTCGTCAGGCAAATACAGTGTTCTGGTCTGCAATAGCACACATATCGTATTTGCCTGACGAAGACGAAAGAGTCGAAAGCTCACAGATTTACTATCAAATAAATCGGTTGGATTTAAAATTAGTGTTGCCAGATTCTTACTGAGTTTACTCCAGTCCAATGCCGGCATCTCTACATCATGAAAACTAGGATTATGGCAGATGCTGAGTGAATCAACAGAGGGAACATATACATGACCTCATCCTCACCAGCCTGCTTGCTGCTGATGCATTTGTCCTTGACGTTGTTAGTAGGAGTGACCATCACACAGTCCTTGCGGTGCCAAAGTTCTGTCTTCACATTGAGGATACATACTCTGCATTTTATTATATGATAATACCATCACACTAAATGGGATAGACTTTGAACAGATCTAGCAACTCCAGACTGGGCATTGATTAGGCAATATGGAAATCAATAACAGCAGAATTGCACTCAACTACAATCTATAACCTCATGGCCCAGCATATCCCCACTCTACCATTATCACCAAGGCAGGATATCAACCATGGTTCAATGAAGAGTGCAGGAGGGTATGCCAGGAGCAACACCAGACATAGCTAAAAATGAAATGTCAACCTGGTGAAGCTGCAACACAGGACTAATCATATGTTAAACAGCATATAAGCAGCAAGTAATGGACAGAGCTAAGTGATCTCACAACCAACCGATCAGATCTAAGATCTGCAGTCCTGCCACATTCAGCTATGAATGGTGGTAGCTAATCAAGCAACTCATTGAATAAGGAGACTGCACAAACATCCCCATCCTCACTGACGGAGGAGACAGCACATCAGTACAAAAGATAACGCTAAAGCATTCATTATAATCTGCAGCCAGAAATGCCAAATGAATGATACAAATCGGGCTGGAAGCCCTCGGCATCATAGATGTCAGTCTTCAACCAATTCAATTCAACGCACATGATAACAAGAACATGTTCAAGGCACTAGATAGTAAAGGAAAGGCTATGGGCCCTAACAATAGTACTGAACTTGTGCTCCAGAACTTGCCATACTCTTGGCCAAGCTATTCCAGTATAGCTACAATACTGAATGTGGAAAATTGCCCAGGTAGGTCCTGTAGAAAAGAAACAGGACAAACTCAACCTGGCAAATTACTACCCCATCAGTCTACTCTTGATCATCAATAAAGTGATGGAATGGCAGTTACTTAGCCATAACCTGCTTACTGACGTTCAGTTTGGGTTCTTTCAGATTTACTCAGCTTTCGAGTTCATTACGCCCTTGATTCAAACATGGACAAAAAAGCTGAGCCCCAGAGATGAATTTAGAGTGATTGCCCTTGACATCGAGGAACACTTGACAGAGTATGATGTCAAGGAGCCCTAGTAAAACAGTAAGTTCCTGTCTGTGAACTTATTAATCAACCCTCATACCTTCAAGTCTACATCATTTCTATAAACCACAAACAACAAGGGCCAAACACTGATCCCTGCAGGACGCCGCAAAACACAGTCTTCCAGTCAGAAAAGCACCCCTCAGCTATTACCCTCAGCTTTTGCCTCTCAGCCAATTCTGTAAGGAGGAGTTTGCCGAGTCGACAAGACAGGGTTTGGCATTGTCGTTTTCAGGTGCCTAGGTCACTACTGGGTATGACCAATTTCATTACGCTTTGTTTCCTTTGTAGTAGTTGAATACAATTGAGTGGCTTGCTAGGCCATTTCAGAAGGCATTTAGAAGTCAACCACATTGCTGTGGAATGGGAGTCACATGTAGGTCAGACCAGGTAAGGATAACCGGTTTCCTTCCATAAAGGACATTAGCGAACCAGATGGGTTTTTACAACAATGGCAGTGGTTTCATGGTCATCATTAGATTTTTAATTCCAGACTTTATGCTGAGTTACCATGGTGGAATTTGAACACAGGTCCCCAGAGCATTACTGTGGGTCTCTAAAGTGACAATACCATTGTGCCACTGCCTGCAGCACTTAATCAGTATCTTGAAGAGAATGATCTATAAACATTTTGGGTGTGCAAGCATATTTTGTTCCATTTTGAAATTAATTCTGTAAATTTCAGTAGGTTTAAAGATACGGTGCAATAATGCGTACTGTATTTCTTTTTGTTTCAGGCTACAACAGCTCTGGCTGGGTTACTTGAAGAAGATGCCTCTTTATCTGATAATCGTATTATCGACAATGCTTGGCGTGGAGCAGAGGCATATCACTTCTTTTTGCTTGCACAACGTCAGCTTTATGAAGGTTATGTAGATGCTGCAATGAAAACAGGTATGTTTCATTTGATGTACAAAAGACTAAGCCTAGAAATTCTGTTCTGTTTTTGGCACTAAATTAGAATTACTTTGTGCAACAGAGTACGGTAATGGTTTGGTAGAAGGTAAGATCAGACAGATAGATATGCAACAGGTTTTTCTGGCCCCGACACTAGGAGGCATAATTGGGGAATGGTTGGAAAAATTTGGAGAGCTATTCAAATTCAACTACTCCTGAATTTTTCTGTCTTGCCTGCAACAATACCTGCTGACATCATAGAATTCCTGCAGTGCAGAAGGAGGACATTTGGCCCATCGAGTCTACACCACAATCCCACCCAGGCCCTATTCCCATAACCCCATTTACCCTGCTAATCCCCCTGACACTAATGGACAATTTAGCATGGCCAATCAGCCTAACCTGCATGTCTTTGGATTGTGGGAGGAAACCGGAGCACCTGGAGGAAACCCATGCAGACATGGGGTGAATATGCAAACTCCATAATGACAGTGACCTGAGGCCGGAATTGAACCCGAGTCCCAGGTGCTGTGAGACAGCAGTGCTAACCACTGTGCCGCCCATGATGAGGCCTAGTAAATCCTATCCATGGACTTCAGAAGCCCAGCAATGAAAATAAAGCTGCTCGGCTCACACAAGAAGTCTTACAATATTGAAAGGCGTGTTGAAGAGCTTTAGCTCCATGGTGTAATTATAGAGGAGTCAATTTATCGTTAGTGTATTGTCTTCCCACATAGCATCACCACATAGCATCTGCAGTGCATTTGGAATTTGTGGTCTGCTCCAGGGACACTACACTGGGCCCTCATAACATGAGACTGATGTATGTCTCCAGCCTTTAGTTAGATAATTGGTTTATTGAAAAATTGTGACAGCAAGTGCCAAGTTATGGTGATACAGGAACCTGAAATAAAAACAGAAAATGCTGGAGAAATTCTGCATCTGTGGAGAGGGAATAGAGCCAACATTTTGAGTCTGGATGATCTATTGTCAAAGCTAATTTGTGACAAAGTTATAGAGAATCATTAAAATTAACATAATGCATATAATAAAGGATTGTGCAGTTATAATAATTTTAGCACACAAATAACCGTAATATAAAAAATAGAATTCCACTTAGTGAAAGTTCAAATGATTGCTGTCTGGACTCCATGTTAGAAGGACTGGTAGAAGTGGTGGGGAATTTTAAGCATCTGAATTGGTACAAATGTTAAATTGGTTTAAATGTGCTTTAGTGTACTAGTTAAATGAATGGTGGAGAGGGTAATAAGTTCTATCAATACAGAGAGGCTTTCTGGAACTTTTCAGTGGATTGTACTTTGTAAGTCCCTAGAAGTCCTGATCCCTGAAGCAGAATTTTAATTGCCAAGATGATTCAGTTGACGATAGGGAGTGAGGAGGTTAAATCTTCAAAGTATCATTGGTTCAGAAACTCAACGTGACCCTGCCCACTTATGGATTTAACTTGGTGGTTTCGGAGGCAAGTAGGAAACATCCATGGAGCTGACAGATAACTAATTTCAATATGGAAATGGACAATTCATTATGAGTTGAATTCCATATTTAGCTTTAACAATCAACACATGGGCTTCCTGAATTCTCTCAATTTAGATGGTTCATAAGGCCAGAATACAGGAGATTTATTTCCCAATGACTGTGGCAGGCGGAAAAGCCTTTAAAGAATGAAATTGCCTGACTTCTGGTGAGTCTCTCAAAGGCTTGTGTTCACAGGATTTGATCTTAGAGCCAAATTTAAAGGTGATTTCCAACTTTTTAGCAGTCATTTCATCTATCTTCGATTATATTCGATTAATTTAAACTTCCCTGCTGACAGCCTACACTAAAATTTGAGGAACAACAGTAGCAGTCAGACAAACATTGGAAACAACAACTTACCAGTAACCATTGTTGTCTGCTGCATGGAGAGGGGCTGGGCACACAGCTCCGGGCCATTGGAAGTGATACCCTAGTGTGGAACACAAACACAGAGGGTCAACTTTGTGGATATGATGGATAGTATCTCAGGAGACTTAGACTTCTGCTGTGGGACTTTTCTGACATCTGCAGGCTCCAAGAATAAGATCATTTGAGAATGCTGAGAGTGAGCATGCACAGCCACTGGCATCAAAGTCACCACTGTCTAGAATTTCTTCACTTGCAACTCCTTCTGGAGATCTACTGATGGCATATCCAGCAACTCAGTCTTCTGCGTGAAATCATACTTCACAGATCACCAATGAATTGTTTGTCAAGGCTGTACTTATATAAATCCTAACACAGATGAGGCCAGTCAAACACAGAAAGCTGTCAGACTTGCTACCGTGACTGAATTTCCACAAGTATAGGGGTTACTGATTTCATACTTGACGTTCTAGATGTCCTCAGATCAGTTTGGAGCTTTCAAAAGCCACTCAGGAATCCTCTCTTTCAATGCTTAACTTGTAAGTGTCCATTGGAAGGTTATATACATCTGCACAAGATAAATTGGAAGCTGCCACAATTTATTCTGTGGCAGTCACAACTCCTATAGGTTTTTGTACCCCTATATAGTGTCTGTGGATGGCTCCTTGAAGAGAAATATTCTGAGGACCTAACTGATGATTCCTATGATGAACTCTACCAGTGAGAGAGGAGCCATATGACCAGAGCAGTTATCATAAGTTTCTGAAGATATGGTTCTGATGCCTTAGATGTGGAGGTACCTTCAGGGTATCTCAGGGGTTTCGTGATTGGTTATGATCTGCTATACATTGCACAGCATCACATTGCAGAAACGTGTGGAGCTTCAGGAAGAGCAAGGTGCAGAGTGATTGGCATTCTCTGCTCTTGAGAAACCAAGTATGGCCAAGGTGCCTGCAGCTGCTCCCAGAGAAGTCTGCAATCACCACATATAGGCATATTTCAGCTAATCTGAATACATAAGGTCATCTGACAAAGTAATCATAAATCTCCGCAACCTCAATAGAATTCATTCCAACCTTCACGTTCACATCCTTCCCTATCAAAGATCAGTTTAGAGGCCCAGAGAATGAAAAGTTGAAATCAAATGTTTTATTCATTGAAGTAAACTTTCACTGTGAACATTGCTAAACTCTCCTAAGTGAATCATCTTCAGTATCCATAATAACTTTCTTGCTAGTTTCCTATTACTGGTACATGGACAACATGTGTAGCTTTGGTAGAGCTAGAGGCAGACTGCTCGATCAGCTGTTCTGACATATCAGATGCCTATGGAAATTGTCCTCAGACTTGGAGCTGTGGCAACTCTGTCGAAGAATGCCGCATGTACACCTCTGTTATTGAGTTGGTTACCTGGCTCTGTCTGTGGAAGGTGGAGATAAGGACTGAGACAAGTCTCTGCTATCATATGTCCTTTCTTGTTCTTCCCTGTCATGCACTTCCTTTATAACGAAAAGCTGGAGAGCATATGGCTGCATTTCACTGAAGTGTTGATCCATCAAGCTGAGGCTTTCCTCTATGCTTTAAGTGTACACAATCATTGGTTTTAGCCAATATGCACTCAGTTATCTACCATGACTGATTCTCAATCAGGTGGCTATTCTTTCCATGAAGGGGACATTAGTGCAAACACGTGAAGCATCATGGTTCTACGCATGTTAGAAATAGACTCCTTTAGTCTTTCTCTTAAGAACTTGAAGCAGTTGTAGGCAATTCAGCTTCTTAGCCTACTCAGCCATTCAATGCAATCATGGCCGATCTCATCTGGGCCTTATCTCCATCTTCCTGCCCACTTCCCATCACCCTTCATCCCTCTACTAAATAAAAACATATCTACCCTCAAATTTGTTTAGTGTTCTGATGTCCACTAATTCCATAGATTCATGACCCTTTTGAATGAAGTAATTCCTCCTCATTTCCTTTATAAATCTGTAAACCCTTAGCTGAAAACTATGGTCTCTCATTCTTGAATATCCAGCAAGGGAAAACATCCCTCTATCTTTCCTTGTCAATCCCCTTTGCATGTTATATAACTCAATTAGATCTCCACTCATTCTTCTAAACTCCAGCGTGTATAGGCCTAAACTTCTCAATCTCTGTTCATAAAACAAGTCTTTCATTCCCCCAATCAATCTCTCCAAAGATCTGTACTATTCTGGAAATGCCGACAGGAGCATGTACTTTCTCATTGCTACTTCACAAGTTCCCTTTTTGTGGATGACTCCCAAGGCTCAGCATGTATGTCCAAATAAGCATTTCTTGCAATGTTCTGTATCTCAAATGATACTTGTGTTTTGTAAATACTTCACTTAGTTTTACTCTACATCAAATATCATGATCCTTTTGGTGGTAGCAGTATTGTGGGCGACACAGTGTCATAGTGGTTAGCTCTGCTCTCTCACAACACCAAGGGCCACAGTTCAATTCCCAGTTTGGGTCATTGTCTGTTTGAGTTTGACACAAGGGGAACGTGCAATGTGCTTTTCTCCGTGTGCTCCAGTTTCCTTCCACACTCTGAAAGACGCGCTGGTTAGGTGTATTGATCTGAACAGCTCCAGAGTGTGGCGACTAGGGGAATTTCACAGTAACTTCAATGCTGTGTTAATGTAAGCCTTACTTGTGACTAATAAATAAATAATACTTTAAAACTATTATACCTTAAGATTTTTGACCTTAACTGAAGAATGAAGAAATCTCTTGCTATTGTACTCCTAAGTAAGTTAGATCCTGAATTGAAATTAGCACTAAAAGTAGGATTTTTACAGCTTCTTAAAGGAGGAGAGAGTGCTTTAGGGATGGAATTCCAGAAATGAGGGCGAATTTCACTCTCTTAAACATAGCATGTCTACTTATATGTTTCAGCTATTCATTGCCATATGTTGCTAGACCACTTCAAACTCTATCAGCTTATGCTCTCCTCTGTCAAAATTACTTTCTATTCCAGAATCATCCTGGAATGTAAAAGTAACCTGTACTTTCTCCTTCAGCTTGCCTTAATTATCTCACCACATCCTCACTGCAGTTGTTGACATGGCTGACCATATAACTCTATTCCAATTCTCCTCTAAAATCCAGCTTTGAGGAACTATTCTTCTCGGTTCCATTTCTATTTATCTAGCCACAGCTAGAGAATCATTTGCAATGTATTCTCTTTCTTTTTCTACACCATGGCTGCTAGTGTCCCAAAAGGAACTATTCTTTGCCCTCTACTATTTCTCATCTGCATGCTACCCACAGCAGCATCAACTGAAAACACATAGGGTTCCACGTGTACATTGATGAAAACACCCAGCAATACTACATCACTACCTCGCCTTGATCTCTGATTTGTCACTCTGCTTGTCTGACGTTCAATGTTGGATGAGCAGATAAGTATCCTCCAGTTAGATATTGGGACAACCAAACCGATTGTCTTCAATGCCCACCACAAACTCTATTCTTTTGGTTAGCATACATCTATTTTGCAGTGAGTAATTTGTAACCCAAATCCCAAGATCTTTCTACCATCGACAAGGCATAAGTCGGGCTCAAGAAAACTCTTCATCTGCCTGGATGAATGCAACTTCAGCAACATTCAAGGAGCTCTGCTCAAGCCTCTCAATTGACACTACATCCACCATCCTAAACATTTGCCTCCTCCACCTGCTGTGTGTCCCTCTATGAAATACATTGCAGTAGCTTGCCAAAATATCTTTAAATGCACCTTTCGTATTTGCAACCTCTACCATCTAGAAGGATGAGGTGTATGAGAACACCACCCACAAGTCGCACACAATTCTGTCTTGGAAATATAATACTGAAGCTAACAGCACAGTGGAAGTTATTCCATCACCTGAACTAGCATTCTTTAAAAAAAGATTGCTCCCTGCTACCTTCGTAAAGACACCTACAGATGCACAATGAATAGTAGCCTTGCCAGGAATTACTGAATCCAATGAATTAATTAAAATAAAGATCAAGACTATTTGGAATCTATTCGACCCTGAGCTGAACATTTAACACTGTACCTCCACGTCATGAAGATTGCCTACTTCTACCTCTAATATTGCCTGACTCTACTTGTTCCTTAGCTCATGTGCTGCAAAAAACCTTCACATACATCTCTGTTACCTCTAGACTTAACTGCTCCAGTGTTGTTCTGGTTGGCCTTCCAATTAGCACCTTCCAAAAGCCCATTCAAAACATTGCTTCCTTTACTCTAACTCGCATTGAGTTTTGTTCATCCATCATCCCTGTTGGTTGGTCAATACAACAGTTCCCAATCTGACAATGCCTCGATTTTACAATTCTCATTTTTTAAAATTGCTACATTATATCTCCCCTTCCTATCACTGTAAGCCTCTTTTTTGTGCAAGTGAGCATTTAGGAAGCTGCTTTCTGGATTAGCAAGTTTATGAAGTGCAGAAAATGGGTGGCTGGCCAGGAAAATATTGGAGCAATCAAGTTTAGAGTAACAAATACATGGATGGGGATCTCAGCAGCTGAGATGGTGGGGGACATCAGCGACATTATGGAGGTAGAAATCAAGTATTTATTAGACAGAAGTAAGGCTTAGATTAACACTGGAATGAAATTACTGTGAAATCCCCCTAGTCACCACACTGGTGCCTTTTCAGGACAATGCATCTAAATAACATGTCTTTCTGACTGTGGGAAGAAGCTGAAACATCCAGAGGAAACCCAGGCAGATACGGGGAGAGTGTGCAAACTCCACACAGTCACCCAAGAATCGAATCCAGGTCCCTGGCACTGTGAGGCAGTAGTGCTAACCATTGTGCCACAATGCTGTCCAAATAGATGCAGTCTGTGTACTTAGTCTTATCAAAAAGAGAAATCAGATGTATTTCTTTCTTCATTCTGCCTTGTTTTATACCTGATTATAATTGCTCCAATATATTTTTCTGGTTTTGCTATTACTGATCTGTTCTCTCAATTTAATTCCATTAAACTGCTGACCAGCTAGCTTCCATGTTAGCTGATCTCTGCTCAAGCACTGTTCCCTTCTGCTCCAAGCATGCCATTAACAACCCTCTTCTCAAAAAGCCCAACCCAACACCACTGTGTCCTTGCAAACTATAATACTAATATCTCTTATTTCCTTAATCCTGTTGTCACATTCCAGATTAATGTCTCTTTCCTTGAACTTCATGTTTGAATCTATCTAATCAGGTTTCTACCTGTGTCACAGTACAAAACAAGTTATTATGAAAACTATAAAGGATTTCCAGTGAGACTGTATCATAGATAAACTATTGCTTCTAGCTTATCTTGACCTGACTGCATCATTTGACATGATTGATCACGATATCTTCTTTCAATGCTTCTCCACTGTCCGTTGGGACTTCACTCATCAGGTTCCTTTCTTGCCTAAAATGAAAACAAAATACTGCCAATGTTGGAAATTTGAAATTTAAATGGAAAATTCTGGTAGATCTCAATAGATTTTGCAGCATCTGTGACAAGTGTAACAGAGTTAACATTTTAAATCTATTTGACACTTCTTCAGTTTTAAGGAAGGTGAAAAATGAGATAAATGTTGTACTTTAAGAAGGGTGGAGCAAATAGAGCAAAACTGAAATTCAGTGTTAGGAGGAGCTCAGTAGATATTTGACAAATTTGTCATATGCACAAGGCAAAGGAAGTGTTATGGTGGTATTAAAAACTGAGAAAAGGTGTCAGTTTCCTCAGGGATGTTGACAACACCAACAGAACCTAATCATAACTCTCTTGACCCCATCACTGACTTGTGTGGCATCCAGTACAGGATGAGCAAAAATTTCCTCCAACTAAATATTGAAACAACCGTTCCCCAGCCACTGGCTGCATTCCTCTCCCTGGCAGCTGTCTAAGACAGAAACAGACTATTTGCAAACTTGATGTCATTTTTGATCCTGAGATGAACTTCTAACCACATATCTATCCCACCACCTCAGTTACATTGTCTGATTCTAGCCCTGCCTCAATTCATTGGTTACTAAAACCCTCACTTGAGCCTTTGGTACCTCTGGCCCATCTCCCATGTTTAGCCTCAAAAATATTCAAACACCCTGTTTCCTACTCTCTGGGGAAGAGTGTACCACAGACTAACAATCTTCTGAGAGAGAATGTTTCTCCTTACCTCAGTCTTAAATGGGAGACCACTTATTTTTAAACTGTTACTTAGTTTTTGGCTTTTTCTTTCCATCTTTTGAGGTGATTCCTAAAACTCACCTTTTTGACTATGCTTTTAGTCACCTGTACTTAACAGCTCCCTTATCTGGCTTGTTATCCAGTTTTGTTTGATTTTTCTTCTGAATGAAGTTGATCACATTTTCTGCTATTGATCAAATATTTCTACTTTTCAACCAAACAAATAAATCTTTAGTCGCCACTTAAGATGAGAGTTAACATTCTAGACCACTCAGTATCATTTAGAATGCTTATTCTCATTCACATGTCTGAATTATTGCCTTATTGATAGTAATCTAATAGACTTTCAGTTTAAGATGTGGCAGTTCATCTGTTCCAATTTCAGCTGACCTTGGCATAAAATATACACGTGCATCTTTGTTTTTTCCAATGAGATCAGCTTCTGTTCAAAAAAAATGAGCTAAATTTCAAGCAACTGATTTCGGATCAAATGTGAGATTGAGTTAGGTTCTTCTGAACATATTTTCTGGTCATAGAATCATGAAAACCCTACAGTGCAGAGAGAGGCCATTCGGCCCAGCAAGTCTGCACCAATCACAATCTCACCCAGGCCTTTCCCATATCCTTACGTATTTTACCTACTAATCCCTCTACGCATCTCAGGACACTAAGGGCTAATTTATCATGGCCAATCAACCTAACCCCACGTTTTTGGATTGTGGGAGGAAACCGGAGCACCCAGAGGAAATCCATGCAGACACGAGGAGAATGTGCAAACTCCACATAGACAGTGACCCAAGCTGGGAATCGAACCCGGGTCTCTGGAGCTATGAAGTGGCAGTACTAACTAATGTGCTAACCTGCCATCCATACAGGTTGGTTTGAAAGCACCCTTACCCCTCTGTTCAAGAAGGGTAGGAGAGAAGTTTTTTTTGTACAGTTACATGTATTTCTCATTCTGTGTGAGAGTATATATAGTATACGAGTGATGCATGAAAGAGTGGGATATTTTAAATGTTTTGGTCAGTTCCAAAGTATGCAGTATCTGAAAGGGTTGTTCTGACATGAACTGTCATATTTGGTTAGCAATATTCCTTTTCTGCTTTCAGTACATTCTACAATACTGTCATGCTGTTAATCTTGTGTAGCGGTACCACAGTGGAATGTCTAGTGCATCTTTTATCAACTGTTCTTTTTTACCCTGGTAAACCATCATGGAGACACTGATTTATTTTATTAAGCAGTCTGTTATGTTTTAGGTTGCTACAACACTGCCTTTTCTTGTAAAGTAGTTTGCAGCACAGCTTTGAACATTGAAACATCTGGTTTTAGTTTAAATATTTATCAATCATAAATGCTTGCCTGTCATCCACTTGCATTTATTTTGTACCTTTCATAAGCTTAGGATATCCCAAATTGAAGATGTTACAAATAAACAATAGTGTTTTGCTTTTTTCTAAAACTATCAAATGTCCATCAAAACATTAACTGTTTTCAGTGTAGCTTCCTCCATGTATTATTAATAAAACTTGAATGGATGCATGCAAAATAATACAAAGTTTCACAGTATAGAAGATAATTAAATATTTCTTGTTTGTTTGTCAGTGAAACTGGGACTTCAGTCAACTTTTGCTCAAATCTTAAGATTTTGAACTGTTTTGATCAACTTTTAGAAACGTATAGTTAAATAGGATAGTTCAAAATTAACAAGGTTAACAGCCAAACTGTTGGATAGAATAAGAAAATAACTGTCATCATGAGTTATGAAATCTTCTACAAACATTTAAGGAAACAGACATTTTAATCGCACTTAAAAGTAAGGATCATTATAAAATTTATTTGTTGTCACAAATAGGCTTATATTAACATTGCAACATAGTGACTGTGAAAATCTCCTGATCACCACACTCTGGTGCATTTTTGGGTACACTAACCAGCACATCTTTTGGATTGTGGGAGGAAACCCTTGCAGACTCCACAAAGTGATCCAAGCCAGGAATTGAACCTGGGACCCTAGTGCCTTGAGGCAGCAGTACTAACCACTTTGTCACCATATATGGGATGATGGTGGCATAGTGGTAATATCACTTCACTAGTAATCCAGAAGTCTGGAATAATGCTCTGGGTATAAGGGTTCAAATATCTCCATATCAATTGGTGCATTTTTCAGTTTATTTGCCGTCCTCGCCAGGTCTAGCCTACATGTGATTCCAGATCCACAGAAAAGTGGTCACCTTTTAACTTCCCTCTGAAATGGCCTAGCAAGCCAATCAGTTGTACCTAGTTGCTGCAGACATCCACAGATGAACTGCAGCAGTTCAACAAGTGGCTCGCAGAAGGGGACTCAATGTTACCTTCTCAAGGTCAATTAGGGATGGGCAACAAATACCGACCTCACCAACAATGGCCACATCCCTTGAAAGAATAAAAGAAAAATTATTGCAATTTACCTCTAATCCATTAAATTCTACTATTTATGGCATGTAATTGTACAGATGATAACCTGAGTTTTTGCCTTGTTGCCTTCCTTATTATCATTCTTTGATCAAGAATATTTTCTAATATCTATAACATCTATCATTTTCCATTAATATCCTTTGAATCCCTTCTATTGAAAACCTTTGATCTCATTCAGTTTGAGCAATCCTTTGAAATAGGCTTTGATTTGACAGCTTTATAGTTTTCTACCCAGACCCCTCCCCCATCAGTTATGTTTATTTAAATAGTTGAATGCACCTGAAGTACCCCTCCTCACTTCCTGCCAATGTCCCTGAGGGCATTGTTTCTAAACATTCTAAGTCTGATTAACAGTTGTGGTTTTGCAGAGCACTTATTCTATTTGAAGATGTCAGTCAGGTTTAGACTGTTTATAAAGCCATTAAGCTGTTAATCAATCAAAACCTATTTCAAAAGCCTGAGGTGGAATCTTCCCAAAAAATTCTGTGTCGAATTCACATGAAAACTGGAACAATTCACATTTTTTTCCAGTCAGAATTGAGACAAGAATCTCTCTCATTCTGTGCATTGCAGAGGTCACCAGTGTGAATATCATTAAATTGTCATGGGGTGATGTCTATGTGTGTTGGAAAGGCTGAAATCAGTGCGATGAGCAGGCCACTGCGCATGCACCGATTTATCAATGTCAAGATTGGTGCTTACATAGCCTTGCACTGATAACCTCAGCGATTGTTGGCCAGCTCAGTCACTGGATCCCTATACCATTCCCTGTCCAGCCTGCCCCATTCACTGGTTTCCCTAATTCCTGCACTGATCCCGAGGCAGAGTGGCAGCGAGACCCCCTCACCCACACCATTCGTCCCTTAGGCCCATCCCTTAGGGTGCCCATGCCCAGGAAGTGCCACTCGCACCACCCAATCCCCCGTGGGGTCCTGACTATTCCCCCGCTCTTCCCCCCATTCACCTCAGCAAGATTGGGCCACTAGCTCCTGAATGTGGGGAGCGACTGTAAGTGGCCTGAAGACTTCAGTCCTGGGCCTGCTAATCTCATTTTAAATTACATGGAAATGATATTTACATCATTTTACATCTCCCTGCCAATTATAGCATGGAGCAGACACAACTGCAAATCCGGCAATGGAGTATGAATGCATGCGCAAACCCTGCGAATTGACTGACGTAGAATTCTCAAGGCCCACTGCTGAGTGGAATGGGAGAATCGCGACCCTGTAATGAAATTGCATGAGCTCAAAGGGAAATCCCTGATGCAGAATGGAATGCTGCTGTGATGCCAGTTGACCAGGATGCATACAAATTCAAATGATTAGGTCTATTCTTGTTGTCTGCAAATTAGCTCAATTCTAGTTCATTCTAAAGTTAGAAATAATGCCTTGTGTGTAACTCCATTGAACACTATCTCTTTTTATCTCTTTCCATGTTTCTGTTATACATCTCAATAATATTGTTTCCTATTAACCTGTTTTTTATGCAAGTTTGATTTGTGTTGATCATATTTTCTCAGGTAGTGATTTTTTTTTTTGTGTAAGAAACTATTTATGAACACTGACACTTGCAAATATTGATAGAGCCACTAGTCTAAAAACTGCTGAAAAATATTGCAACCTTAGGATAGAGATATTGTATATTATGTACTTCGAGCTTAACAATTGTTTTAGATCAAGAGTCAGTAGCAGACTTAGCTAATCCTTAAGTCCTGTCTTGATACAGAAAGTCCATTACCTAAGGGGATCATCCTGAGCCACATAAGTGAGATTCAAAATATATGGATTAGAATTATCAAAATAAATACATGTATGGCCTAATCTGCTTCAATAAAATTTAATTTGAGTTTCAATTTATTCTTTGGTTCGGATCAGTCTTTTAATTATTGTGATTATTATAGCAAATTTTTATGAAACCAAACATAATTTCACTTTGATAATTTGCAGCACTTCATTTGCGGGATTATGAAGACATAATTCCATCAGTGGAGATCTACTCTTTATTGGCACTCTCTGCATGTGCTAATCGGGCTTTTGGGACATGTTCCAAAGCTTTTACCAAGCTTGAATCTTTAGACATGTTGACTTCAGAACAGAGACAGCAGTATGAAGATCTGGCCCTGGAGATCTTCATCAAGCACAGCCCCAAAGATGGCAAAAAATCTGATTTGGACAGTCTCCCAGAAGGGTCAGTACAAATTACTTGATTTTTTTTTTTTAAATATTGCAGAAAAGTTTGGAAAGGATGATTAGTGATAACAACTAGAAGTCTTAATATGGTAAAACTTTCCAAAGTACTTCAATGAGGAAAATGAACGAATTCCACGCAGTAGTGGAAGAATTAGGGGAGGTAACTAAATGGCCAAATGAAGCTAAGAAGGATTTTGATAGTGAGTTAAGAAGCAGATAAAAAGAGCATTTCGTCATTTAGTCAGGGATCAAAATAGCTGAATGTGTTTTCGATCAAATTGGAGCAGGTGTCAGGGAATATAAGTGTTGTCAGATAGGAAGGAGCAGAATGTACATGTTGGTTTTGCAGAGGAAAGGAGTGATAAGAAGAATGTCAACAAAGCTAAGGATCTGGAATTCACTTGTATATTTTGAAAAAAAAAGGATCTGGAATTTGGTGTACTGCGAAATGTGAAGCAAATGAAAGGTAGTGGGAGCAGGAAACGAACAAAGAAAATTATAGCACAGGAATAGACCCTTCAGCCCTCCAAGCCTGCACTGACCATGCTGAACTAAAACCCCCTATCTTCCCCTGGCAATGATCTTTGCGTCGTCCATGGAAACGGGAGGGGTTCCGGAGGATTGCGGATGTGGTTCCTATCTTTAAGAAAGGGAACAGGGATAGTCCAGGAAATTACTGACCAGCGAGTTTGACTTCAGTGGTTGGTAAGCTGATGGAGAGGCTTCTGAGGGATAAGATATATGAACATTTGGAGAAGTTTGGACTGATTAGAAATAGTCAGCATGGTTTTATTAAGGGCAAGTCATGCCTTATGAGCCTAGTTGAGTTCTTCGAAAATGTGACTGAACACATTGACAAAGAAAGGGCGGTGGACGTAGTGTACATGGACTTTAGTAAGGTGTTCGATAAGGTCCCACATGCAAGGCTTCTGGAGAAGGTGAGAGGGCACGGGATCCAAGGGGCTTTGGCCTCGTGGATCCAGAACTGGCTTGCCGGCAGAAGGCAGAGAGTGGTTGTGGATGGGTCTTGTTCTGCATGGAGGTCGGTAACCAGTGGAGTGCCCCAAGGATCTGTTCTGGGACCCCTGCTGCTGGTTGTTTTCATAAATGATGTGGATGAGGAAGTGGAGGGATGGGTTAGCAAGTTCGCCGACGATACAAAGATTGGTGGTATTGTGGATGGTCTGGAGGGATGCCAAAAGTTGCAGTGGGACATAGACAGGATGCAAGACTGGGCGGAGAAGTGGCAGATGGACTTCAATGCAGATAAATGTGTGGTGGTCCATTTTGGCAGGAATAATGGGATGAAGGAGTACAATATAAGGGGTAGGAGTCTTAGTTGTGTTGTAGAGCAGAAGGATCTCGGGGTCCGGGTCCATAGGACTCTTAACTCGGCCTCGCAGGTGGAGGAAGTGGTCAAGAAGGCATACGATGTACTGGCCTTCATTAAATCGAGGAATAGAGTTAGGAGTCAGGAGGTAATGATGCAGCTCTATAAGACTCTTGTCAGACCCCAGTTGGAGTATTGTGCGCAGTTCTGGTCGCCTCATTATAGGAAGGATGTAGAGGCTATTGAGAGAGTTCAGAGGAGATTTACAAGGATGCTGCTTGGATTGGGAGGCAGGCCTTATGAAGATAGGTTGAGGGAGCTGGGACTCTTCTCCCTGGAGAGACGTAGGTTGAGAGGCGACCTGATAGAGGTTTATAAAATGTTGAGAGGGATAGATAGGGTGGATTCTCAGAGACTATTTCCCCGAGCAGAAATGGTCACTACGAGAGGACACAGCTTTAAGGTGCAGGGAAGCAAATACAAAGGAGATGTCAGGGGTAGGTTTTTCACTCAGAGGGTGGTGAGTGAATGGAACCGACTGCCGTCGGAGGTTGTTGAGGCAAACTCACTGGGGTCTTTTAAGTAAATGGAAAAAAATAGGATTGGGGGTTATAGATAGGTCTGTGGATTGGTAGATGTGATCGGCGCAACTTGTGGGCTGTTTGTGCTGTATTGTTCTATGTTCTGGGGACCATATCCCTCTAGTCCCATCCTATTCATGTACTTGTCAAGACTCTCCTTAAAAATCACTACCGTATCCATTTCCAGTACCTCCACTGGCAACGTATTCCAGGCACCCACTACTCTCAAAAAAAAAAATCTGCCTCGTACATCTCCTTTAAACCTTGTCCCTCGCACCTTAAACCTGTGCCTAGTAATTGATTTTTCCACCCTGGGAAAAAGCTTTTGAATATCCACTTTATCTATGCTTCTCATAATCTTCTATCAGGTCGTCCCTCATCCTCCGTCGTTCCAGTGAGAATAAACCAAGTTTCTCCAACCTCTCCTCACAGCTAATGCCCTCCATACAGGTAACATCCTGGTAAATCTTTTCTGTATCCTCTTCAAAGCCTCCATATCTTTCTGGTAGTGTTGCGACCAGAATTGAACACTGTTCCAAGTGCCGCCTAACTAAGGTTCTATAAAGCTGCAGTATGACTTGCCAATCTTTAAACTTAATGCCATGGCCGATAAAGGCAAGCATACTGTATGCCTTCTTGACTATTTTCTCTACTTGCATTGCCACCTATACATGGAGATCCATTTGCCTATCAATACTCTTAAGAGTTTTGCTGTTTACTGTATATTTCCTATCAGTATTAGGGCCCAAAATGCATTACCTCTCATTTCTCCAGATTAAACTCCATCTGCCATCTCTCCCCCCAAATCTCCCACTGACCTTTATATATGCCGCTGTATCCTCTGATGGTCACTATCCGCAAATCCACTAACCTTTGTGTCGTCCGCAAACTTACGAATCAAACCAGTTACATTTTTCTTCAAATCATTTTTATATATTGTTGTGTATACGTATATCACAAAAGTCCCAGCACTGATCCCTGAGGAACACCACTTGTCACAGCCCTCCATTCAGAAACGCACCTTTCCACTTCTACCCAAGCTAGTTTTGTATCCACCTTGCCAGCTCACCCCTAATCCCATGCGACTTTATCTTTTGCACTAGGCTGCCATGAGAGACCTTGTCAAAGCCCTTACAGAAGTCCATGTAGACAACATCCACTGCCGTACCCTCATCAATCATGTTCATCACTTCCTCGAAAAACTCGATCAAGTTTGAGAGACACGACCTCTCCTTCACAAAACAATGTTGCCTTTCACTATGTGTCCACTTATTTCCAAGTGAGAATAAATCCTGTCTTGAAGAATCTCTCCAATAATTTCTCTACCATTGATGTAAGGCTGACTGGTCTGTAATTACCTGGATTATTCTTGCTACCTTTCTTAAACAAAGGAACAATATTGGTTATTTGGACCTCCCCTGTAACCAGCAAGGATACAAAGATTCTCTCAAGACTTCAGCAATTTCTTCCCTTGCCTCTCAGTATTCTGAGGTATATCCATCAGATCCTGGGGACTTGTCTACCTTAATGTTTCTCATGACCCCAATACCACCTCCTTTTTGATATCAACATGTTCAAACTATCTCTACATCCTTTCCTAGACTTAGCATCCACCAAGTCCTTCTCTTTGGTGAATACTGACACAAAGTATTCATTTAATATCGCATCCATTTCCCCTGGCTCCACGCATAAATTCCCTCCCTTGTCTTGAGTGGACCAACTCTCTCCATGGCTACCCTTTTACTCTTTACATATGTATAAAAAGCTTAGGATTTTCCTTAATCCTGCTGGCCAATGCTTTTTTTGTGACTCTTTTTAGTCCTGTTCCTCTTTGCTTAAGTTTCTTTCTGCTTTCCTTGTAATCCATACTTGCATCATCTGTTCCAAGCCTCCTTTTTCTCTTTGACTAGGCTCACAATATTTCTCGATAGCCAAAGTTCCCAAAACTTGCCATACTTATCCTTCATCCTTACAGGAATGTACTGGTCCTGAATTCCTATCAACTTATATTTGAAAGCCTCTCACATGCCAAATGTTGATTTGCCCTCAAACATCTGACCCCAATCTACATTCTTCAATCCCTGCCTAATATTGTTGTAATTAGCTTTTCCCCAATTTAGCACCTTAACTTGAGGAATATACTTACCTTTATCTATCAGTACCTTAAAGCTTACTGAACTTTGGTAACTGCTCCCCTAAAGCATCAACCACCTGGCTAGTTCATTCCCCAATACCACGTCCAGTACACCCCTTCCCTAGTTGAACTATCTACATACTGTTTCAAGAAGCCCTCCTCGATGTTCCTTACAAACTCTGCCCCATCCACACCCCTTGCATTGAGTCCCTTTATGGGAGAAGTTAAAATCTCTCACCACAACACCCTGTTACTTTTACACATTGCCAAAATCTACGTACATATCTGTTCTTCTATCTCCTGCTGGCTGTCAAGTGGCCTTCAGTAAACCCCCAACACTAACTATACCTTTCCTATTCCTGAGCTCTACCCATGTTGCCTTGCAGTATGAGCCCTCTGAGGTGTCCTCCCAGAGTACAATTATGATATTTTCCTTAATCAGTAGTGCAACTCCCCCACCCCTTTTACATTTCCCTCTATTTCATCTGAAACATCTGTATCTTATAGAACATTACAGCACAGAACAGGCCCTTTGGCCTTCGATGTTGCGCCGACCAATATAAAAAGCAATGCCCCTCCAAACTAAACCATTCCCTTCTCTTCCATACACTTATCAACTAACCTCTTAAACGCCACCAAACTTGGCGCATCTACAACTGCTGCAGGCAGGGCATTCCACTCCCGAACCACCCTTTGGGTAAAGAACCTGCCTCTGATATCCGTCCTATAACTATCACCCCTTAATTTAAAGCTGTGTCCCCTCGTGCTAGCTTTCTCCATCCTAGGAAAAAGGCTATCACTGTCCACCCTATCTAAACCTCTAATCATCTTGTATGTTTCGATAGGTCCCCTCTTAGCCGCCTCCTTTCTAACGAAAACAACCTCAAATCCCTCAGCCTCTCTTCATAAGACCTGCCCTCCATACCAGGCAACATCCTGGTAAACCTCCTCTGTACCCTCTCCAATGCCTCCACATCTTTCTTATAATGCGGGGACCAGAACTGCACACAATACTCCAAGTGCGGCCGCACTAGAGTTTTGTACAGTTGCAACATGACGTTGCGGCTCCGAAATTCAATCCCTCTACCAATAAAAGCCAAGACTCCATATGCCTTCCTAACAACCTTCTCGACCTGACTGCCTACTTTCAGGGATCTATGCACATACACACCAAGATCCCTCTGTTCATCTAGACTACTAAGAATCCTACCATTTGCCCTATACTCTACACATTTATTATTTCTGCCATAGTGCATTACCTCACACTTTTCCACATTAAACTCCATTTGCCACCTCTCGGCCCAGCTCTGCAACTTGTCCAAGTCCCTCTGCAAACTATAACACCCCTCTTCACTATCTACCACTCCACCGACTTTAGTGTCATCTGCAAATTTACTAATCCATCCTTCAATACCCTCATCCAGATCATTTATAAAAATTACAAACAGCAGGGGCCCCAAAACAGACCCCTGAGGTACACCACTTGTCACCGAACTCCAAGATGAATATCTCCCATCAACCACCACCCTCTGTCTTCTATCTGCTAGCCAATACCTAACCCAATTAGCTAAATCACCCTCTATCCCATACATCTGCATTTTCTGCAGAAGTCTTCCATGGGCCACCTTATCAAACGCCTTACTAAAGTCCATATATACCACATCAACCGCCTTGGGATGTGGTATGATGTAACATCTTGGGATGCTAAAATGCCAATCCTGTCCTCCCCTTCACCAAATCTCTGTATTGGCAACAACATCGTAGTTCCTAGTACTAATCTGAGCTCCAAGTTCATCTGCCTTACCTGTTACACTTTTTGCGTTAAAACAGATGCACTTCAGTCCAGCAGATCCTCTTTGATTAGCAACCTCACCATGCCTGCCATTTCTCTGTGTCTTACTGGCCCTACTCTCTGGTTCTCTTTCAGCTAATCTACCTTTGCTTTGATGCCCACCTGCCTACCAAACTAGTTTAAATCCTTCTATGACAAGCTAGCAAACCTCCCGGCCAGAATATTTACGCCCCTCCAGTTTAAATACAACTGGTCCTTCTTGTACCAGTTCCATCTGTTCCAGAAGAGACCTCAATTGTCCAGATATATGAAACCCTCCCTCCTAGCTGTTTAGCCATGTGTTGAGCTGCACTATCTTACTATTCCTAGCCTCACTAGCACGTGGCACAGGGAGTAGTCCTGAGATTATAACCATATATAGGGTTTAGTGTGGATCAGGATATGGCACATTAAAATTTATATAGGGTGGATCTCAAAAAGTGGTTGAAGGTGAGGCTGAAAGTGAGAAAACTATGGATTAAACATTGGTGGTGGTGAGGGACAGACAAGAGTGGTGGCAAGTAATGGTTTTTGAGCCATAACTAGTTGATCTTGTTGATAGATGGGATATGATATTTTGAAGTTCTATGTTTTCAAGTATAGAGACAATCCAATTTGGCCTGGGATAAGCAGATGGAAAGGTGTGTGTATGTCAAAGGGTGGGGGCAGTATGGTGGTGAAAGTGGAAGTGAGACTTTGCTAAGGGCCAAAATGGATAGTTGTAGTTTTGCAGATATTAAGTTTGAAAAAATTCTGGCTCACCCATAAATTGAAGTTAAATGAGTAGTGAAAGAGCAGTGGATTCAAGCATCTTAGAACCTGATGTTGAGACCATCAGCATACATATGGAAGTCAAGTCAACAGCTATGTATTATTCTGCCAAGATCATTCTTAACGGCCATGGAAAAAAGCCTAGCACTATTAAAGTGATCATGTGTATGGATGAGAAATATTGTTGAACTTTTCACAGTACTTTTGAATTAATTCCTGGTAGAAATTGATATTTTGCAACTTAAAGCAGCAATATGAAATTGAAAGAATTTTAATGAATAAAAACTGGGCTGAAATCCAGCAGAATGCATTAGGATTTATGCATAAAAATAGCCACCACATTTGCTTACAAAAACAATAAGTCCAAACAGTAATTGAAAGTGCTGTTTGGCATATTCCTGGGAGATGTGATAAGTTTTCATATATGTGCTTTCTTTTGCTTTAAAAGCTGCACTTTGGTGACATACTATTAAACAAACTTGAAATTGTAATAGCATGTGAACCATCTCATCATGGTAGGTATTGTCTGAAATTTTTGCCACTAAGCCAACTTTGGGCATGCCTATTATTCTCTTGCTTTGTCCTTACTTTTGAATGTTAGTAGACAGCCTTGAATACATGATTAAAACATTTATTTACTTTTACTTCCTCTATAATCTTCAAAATATTGCACAATATTTGTTGTAAACTTTGTGTTGATTAAAAGTGTGTAATTTTCACATTTCTTTCCAGCAGAGGAGAAGGGAAACTCCCAACTTGTGTTGTGACAGGACGGCCAATTGCAGACTACCAATTCTGGATGTGTGGTGTCTGTAAACATTGTGCTCATGAACAGGATATAAGCAACCACAATTTCTGTCCTCTCTGTCATAATCCTGTGGGATAGATGAGCAAATCCTAAAGTAAACTCTTACTTTATAAGAAATGTTTGTTTAGAAATTTCTGCTAGGTTTTATTATTGCATTGAAATTATTTTTAATCAATTGCCTCCATTTTAACATTTTATGAATTTGTTTTTTTTTTTAAAAGCTAATATTAGAGATGAGGTGTGCAATATAGTCCATCTCAGAAACATGTAGACATAAAACACTCCAGTGTGTATTTTACTAATGTGACATTTTTCCAGTTTTATGTACAATATCAGCTATCTTGGAACCTATCTAATTGGGATTACAAATTAGTGTCAAATTCATGCATTTTTTTGGTATGGATCCATGTGCATTACAAGCTGATGTAAAATTCACTTTCGTAAAGAATGTTAATAATTTACAGGGAAGATGTTCATCTCCTTAATCTGATTTAAATTCAAATCCAAGTCTCAGAGGTGAAAAGCTGAATATTTTTTATATCATGTTTTATATGACTCTTCAACTCCTTGTAATTTTTACCATCGACATCCCCTAACCTCTTTCCAATCTCAATTTCTTTTGCAGCAACTATCAAAAAAAATCCCCTCCCACTTCCCCAAGATGTCTCTTATGCAATATAAAATACATATTTACCTAGCATTTTGTTCTTGATTTGCTATAGTATTTCTATCACTGTCAGTTTGTTCCCCTTGCTTACACTTCTAACACCTTTTCCCCAGCAGCCTCCCGTCTTAGGTGCCCTTCAAATGATCCCTATCTTTGTTTCCTCAAAGTTCATGGTCTGCAGATTAGAGTGTAACTGGTACACAACTAGCTTAGTCAATCACCACCAGACTTGATGAATTACATAAAGCACCATTGAGGTGCATTTTCCTTTGCCAAAACCATTCACTACTTCAAGATCATCCTGGAGAACCAAAATAATACCCCACTTATTTCTTTATTTTTTTTCCTTACGAAAGGCATCATTAAATCTCTTTGCCTTGCTTCTCTACCTCCAGTAAGAGCTCGTGTCTGTCTTATCACGAAGATTGAGCCCATTTTTCCATGATCAGTGTTTTCTTCCTCTTACCTGTGAACTCATTTCTCCTTTAGTTTCTTTCCTATGTACTCAATGAAATCATCTCAACTATGTACATACATCCTTGACTGTTTTCCTACTAAACTTCTTGATTCTTGTGCTACTTGACATTTTAAATGCTTCCCCTCTCTTAATCTACAGCCTTGCTCCCTTAAAAGTCATCAGCATCATCCCCAACTAAATATAAAACATATCTGTCTGTGCTGACTGCTGTCCCATTTTCAACCTTACTTCCCTTTCAAGTTGATGAACATGTCATTTGCAAATCCATACCCACCTTTTTTTTTTTTACAAATCCCTGCTTGAATCTCTCAAATGTTTCTGCACCTGTTACAGCCCATTGTAATTGTTGTAACTAGAATTAGAAATGACCCTCTATACTTGTGACTGCCCATTTCTCAAATAATCATAAAATCTTATAGGACAGCAAAAGGTCATTCAGCCGTTTGTGCCTGTGCTGATTTTTAAAAAGAACATTTGTTATTAGCCTCACATTCCTGCTCTTTTATCAAGACCCTGTAAATTATTTATTAAAATCGGTTTCTATCACCATTTCACTTGAAATGGTACAGATCCTGACAACTCAGGAAATAGATTCTCACCTCCCCTCTGAATATTTTGGAAATTATTTTAAATCTATTATTTCTGGTTATCAGCTACTCACCTAAGGGAATAGTGTTTCTCAAGCTCTTGTCATTGACTTGAAACCTCTATTAGGGAATCTTTTTTAACTTTCTCTCTCTGCTTCAAGGTAACAGTCCTATCTTTACAACTTCTGCTAATAACAAAGTCACTTATCTCTAATAGCATCCTGGTAAGCCTTTTCTACACCCATGCCACAAAATTTGGAACTCTGCTTTCCATATCCTATCCCAAACCAATATTGTGTTTCTTCATCTCAGTAATGCTGCTTTACCTATAGTCACCTATACCCTATGAGATTCCATTCCTAAATCCTCCTTTCTCTGCTCTGCCCTCTCCTCCTTTTACAGTCCTCTTTTAATCCATTTTTCCATCAAATTTTTGATTACACTTTTCATAAAGTCATTACAACATAGGAGGAGGCCATTCAGTATATCAAATCCATGTTGGCTCTCTGTTAAACAATCCAATCAGTCCCATTCCCCTGCCTAACTTCTTTCTAAGGTCTTTACATATTTCCTGAAGTGCATTGTCCAGAACTCTCTATGACTCTATAGCTAAGGCCTGAACAGTGCTTTGTAAAGTTATGGAATGTTTGTTTTGCTTTATATTTGATTCCTTTATTTGTTAAATCCAAATAATCTATATGCTTTTTTAAACATTTTAATCAACTTGCTTTGTCACTTTTATGAATTTGTGAACCTGGACTATTTGCTCATTTACATCTTTTAGAATTGCTATTTATAGTATATTTGCATATTAGTGATATAAAAGTGCATTACTTCATAGTTTTCTATATTGAATCACATCGCTGATGCTTGAAGAATTTAACTAAATTAATCAGGCAATATTTGCCTTTAGCAAATCTATGCTGGCTCTTGATTAAACCATGTCTTTCCAAATGAAAGTTTATTTTGTCCCTGTTGATAGGGAAGTTATTGGAAACTATTGACAATCTTAGGCTCACTGACCTGGATTTATCTCTCTCCCTTGTTTGTTTTGAATAGTGGTAAACGTTTGCAATCCCTCCAGTCCTCCATATTTCATCTCTGTACTAATGCTCTTCACATGTAATATCTGCTTCTGAAATGCTGTGCCATGCCTTTGTCACGCCTTATGCATCTCCCACGCCACAAAATTTGGTTCATTTGGAACTCTGCTTTTCATATCCTACATTAAACCGTACTGTGCACCTTCATCTCACGAATGTTGGCTTTACCTACAGCTGTCTAGGCCCTATGATTATAAATCCCTCTAGCTCTCCTCTGCCTCTTCTCCTTTTACAGTCCTCTTTCAATGCATTTTTTAAAAATCAAATTTTTGATTACACTGCTATTCATTAGTTTAGGTTTCATGTTTTATATTTGTGAGGCACTTTTGAATATTTTTCTATGTAAACGTCAGACTTTCATAACAATTTAGTAACATTGTGAATTGTCTTTACAGTTTTTCCCAATTATATTACTTCAGTTAGATTTTGAGGAAAGATGCGATTTATGCACATCACTTTTATTACAGTTAACTATTTTGACAACTTAACTACATAGTTATAGAAGTTAACTAATGAATCAAGTTGTACACAATAGGTGAAAAGGAATATTACAAAGCTTGAGGTCTAGAAATATCCTGATAAATGAATATTACCTATTCCAGCTCACTATACTGCAGAGTACTTGTACATAGTTTTTGTTTGAGCTTTGTTAAATTTGTTTTCTATAAAATGGAGTCCAGTGATTTCACAAAAAGCTGTTCTTTTCTCTTATTACTTTACTCTTTTTACAATAATCAGCTATTGATCAGGACAATGTTGTAAAATTTTATTTTAAACTTTTATTTACTTTCTGCAATCTGTACAATTTATATTGTATATAGTAGTGTAGTGAGTATTTGAATCAGACTATTTTTATAACATGGCTGAAATGGTTACTTGCTTTCCTGATGTATTTCAATAAAACATTGAGTTTACACTTGTATAGATTCTTCACTGCTATATACATGTATTGTTTCTGAACATGAGAAAATTTAGAAATGGCTCTAAACTACCTTTTGGAACAGTAAACATCAGGAGCTTTGCCACATGTCTTCAAAGTTCTGCAATTCCTTTGATTTTTGGGTAAATTCTTTAGTTATTAAGCCCCAAGAGTGTATTGGCAAACAGACTTCTTGGTCCATGGTTATGCTTGGCAAGATACTGCAGTGGTTTACTGTTGCCACATGGCTGTCTTTGGTGTACGTTAGAAGGGTTTACAAGTTGATACTTTGTTTGGCTTCATTATGAATGCACTATTCTTGGCTATCAAGTTCTAAGCAGGGGAGATTCTGACTCAGATACAAACACACAATCCACAGGACTTCAGATTTTGGATATACTACAAAAAAAAAACTGTAGTATTTATTAGTTATAGAAGTTAACTAATGTTAAGGTAGTCAATTAAAAATATTCTGGTAATTATGGGACAAGACTTCAATCACTTCATGGACTTTATCAAATCCACTCAATCTCTTATGAAAAATTACCAACTGCGCCGAGAATTCTATGAAATTTCCCCCTTGATTTCAGAGAGTAATTTGAAGAGCTTCAGATTTATGATACTGTTGTCTAGCCACATTTGTGGATGATTCATTTAAGATCTCAACAGCACATTGAATTGTGTTACAAACAGCATTCAATTATCTATAACTGCAGCCCTATCTTGAACTGTTTTATCCAAATCTTTTGTTGAAGGAATTAATTAAGAGGACATTTGCTGTAAGTTTTTTCCACATGCAATTTATTTTGTAGAATTTTGTATGATTTCTAGACATAATTCTGGCTTGCCTATTTAGATCTGATATGAGCACAGATTGTGGACCAACTTTTAACTTTTCCTCAGAACATCCATTCTCTACCTGAAAAGGCAAATATGTCACTCGGTGCTAATAGACTGGAATATCTCTTGAGGTGAACACATTTTACTTTCAGCAGAAAATATCTTTTCAAATTTGAAAAATCTCAAACATTCCAAATCCAAATGCAAGAGGCTGACTACATGATATTACAATTACAATGGCCAAAATGGTACCTAAAATCTCTTTAAATTTGTTAACATCTACTGCAAACCATGCCACTTCTGTCACCCTGTGATGCAGTACCTAACACTATAATATGTATTATCTGAAAACAGTTCAACAGAAAGACCATTGATTTTACTTCCCTCAAAGTACTAACTTAATGGAGCAGGCAACTAGGAAGAAATAGGAAATACCGTCTTCAGGAGGCTCTGCCCGCTTACCCATTAGCACCTCCATTCCATCCCTTTGAAGAAATTTTTTTTTTAAAAAAGTAGCCTATTTCTTCCTACTGCCCGCACCAACTGCCTTTTATAGAATGGGAAGCATATTATTGGTCAATGACTTGTTAACAAGCTTAATTGAGCCTTGATTCTTTATTTAAATATGGCTGCACCCAACTTCTCTTTATGGTGGTGAGCTCAGCGGTGGGCAGGAAGATGGTGAAGTGAGTATCTGCTCAAGTTTGTGTTTGCCTGCCAAAATACTTTTGGCAGGCAGGTAATGGGAGCACATAAAATGCTACCCATTGTCTTACTCTAAAACCTAAGCACATAATTTAGACTGATATTCCAGTGCCGTTCTAAGAGAGAGCTATACTTTTAACTGAGCCATATTTTGAAGAAGATGTTAAACCAAAGCCCTGTCTGCTCTTAAAAAGTCCTGTGGGACCATTTTGAAGATGAGGGAAGTTCTTTTTGCCTGGTATCCTGGCCAACATATATCCTGCAATGCACGTCAGTAGAATTTGATTTGCTTATTAACTGTTATTTATGGGGTCTTAGAAAAGAGTTACATTTATATAATAACTTTAATAACCAGGCAACCCAGAAAGCTTGGGTTGTACTTTGTAACAGTGACTATGTTTCCAATGAATGAAAGACAGCAGCCAAATTTGTGCACAGCACAACTCCTTCAAACAACGTGATAATCAGAATCATCTTCCGAAGTTGATGGGTAAATACTATCCAGACCACCAGGGTTCACTCTCCTGCTGTGTTTTGATAATGTGGGATCTTTTACTTCACCTGAGAACAGGCAGGATCTCGGTTTAATATCCTATTCGAAATTTGGCACCTCTGACCGGGTAATGCTCTGTCTGGGGTGTTAGAACTGGAGTGTAAGACTATGCAAATTTCCACTATATTGCATGAAAATTAGCCCAGATTCATGTCCCGACTTCAGGACGTGATGGAGAAAACCTTCTGTCCTGTCCTACAACATGTTCAGCCTGCAAACCTTCCAACATTCGCCATCATCCGCCAAGAGAACAAGAATTTGAAGATACATAAAATAAGCATTTAGGATGTCGCGAAAGGAGCTATATGGGTGCAAATTGTTTCTGCAGTTTAACAGTTATTATTGATGAGAGAATCCTCATGGAAATTCAGTCCCGAAGTTTCTTCGTGCGTTAGTGGAATTAAACCTTGAGGTTTCTGATATTTATGGAGCAGAAAGGATCCGACAGTCTTCAGTGATTGGTACAAGGCTGCACAGTACACACTTTGATACGTTCAATTAATGGCACCGTTTTAAGATAAAAATGCAACATTCCAATTCCTCTCTGAGTTCATTTGTCTGGATTCTTCAGAATTTAATACATACATTCTCATCTGTTATGATTCGGTGAAATGTAGCAGGTCATAAAATGCTTCGGACCTGATCAAGGTCTCCACCTCCCCCCCTCACACTGATGTAATCCCGGAAGCAGCTCTGTCTATTACAGGAAGGGAGAGTATGGACTGTCGGGCTGTTCTGAGAGAAGCGGACTCCCATTTTCAAAAACAGAATTTCAGAACCGCAGAAGAATTCTACACCAAGTTCATTCATATTTGCACGGAGGGGAAATGGAAAAAGTGAGTCTAACCTTTAGATACAGCCAGGAAGATTTGGATCGTTAACAATGACTTTAACGTGACTACAAAAGGGGAAAGAGTGACACTCGTGATAAGCAGCAACCTTATCCCTTTATTTTGCAGAATCGCCCCTCTTACACTACTTTCAAAGTTGTTAAATGACATTGGTTTAGTAGGCCGTTCGAAGTGTGACTTTGCCCCTATAATTTTATTAGTCACAGTTCGTTCTTTTTGTCAACTTGTTACTTGTACTTTTTAATTTAAGATGCTGCTTTTGATTCAGTCTCCTCCACACCGCAGAGACCAAATGCACATTGAACGCCTCCATTCAGTTCGCAATCCTGAACCTGACTAATTTTAATTCTTCATTCCATTCCCACTTTGATCTCTTCAGATTCTCCCCATAAGACGTAGGAGCAGAATTAGGCCACTTGACCCATCGACTCTGCTCTGCCATTCAATCGTGGCTGCTTTTTTCCTCATCCCTATCTCCTGTCTTTTCCCCGTAATCTCTGATCTCCTTACTAATCAAGAATCTATCTATATCTTAAAGACACTGGCCTCCACAGCCCTTGGCAGCAAAGAGATCCACAGATTCACCACTCTCTGCCTGAAGAAATTCCTCCTCATCTCCGTTTTAAAGGATCATCCCTTTAGCCTGAGGTTGTGCTCTCTGGTTCTAGTTTTTCCTACTTATGGAAACATCCTCTCCACATCCACTCTATCTAGGCTTTGCAGTATCCTATAAGTTTCAATAAGATCCCTCCTTATCATTCAAAACTTCTAAATGAGTACAGATGCAGAGTTCTCAACCGTTCCTCATATGACAAGCTCTTCATTCCAGGGATCACTCTTGTGAACCTCCTCTGGACTCTTTCCAAGGCTAGCACATCCTTCCTCAGATATGCCGCCCAAAACTGTTCACAATATTCCAAATGGGGTGTGACAAGACCCTTCTACAGCCTCAGAAGCTCATCGCTGCTCTTGTATTCTAGCCCTTTCAACATAAATGCTAACATTACATTTGCCCTCATAACTGCCGACTGAATCTGCACATTAAATTAAGAGAATCTTGGGCAATGACTCCCAAGTCTCTTTGTGTTTCTGATTTCCTAAGCATTTTCCCATTTAGAAAATAATTCATGCCACCATTCCTCCTTTCAAAGTGCATAACCTCACACTTTTCCACATTGTATTCTGTCTGCCGCTTCTTTGCGCACTCTCTCCTAACCTGTCCAAGTCCTTTTGCAGCACCTTTGCTTCCTCAATGTTATCTGACCCTCTACATATCTTTGTATCATTTGCAAACTTAGCAACAGTGCCTTCTTCCAGATCGTTAATGTATATTGTGAAAAGTTGTGGCCCCAGCACTGACCCCGAGGCACGTCACCGGCTGCCATCCTGAGAAAGACCCATTATCTCCCCACTCTGCCTACTGGCAGTCAGCCAATCCTTTATCCCATGCCGGATCTTACCCTTAACACCATAACAATTTATTTAACAGTCTCCTATTCTAGAAGGTCAAGGAACAGCACATTGTCTTTTGGTTGCTTTACAGTTTTGGATCATAACTATTGTTCCTGTTTTGTTTTCAGACAGGCGGCAGTATTAACGATTCTTTAAGTCTCTTCTAAACCAATCTTTTGTTTCCTGAGTTGACCTTTATCAAAGTCTTTTGCCTTGCATCATTATTCCTTTTCTCATTTAATCTCTCCTACATTCCAATTATTACAACCATGTTGTGCTCCTTCATCTCACTATTGGTGGTCTTGCATATAGTCACCGAGGCCCTATGAGATTTTATTGCTAAATCCTTCTACCTATGCTCTGCCCTCTCCTCCTTTAAACGGAGGTCTTTCAATCCATTTTTTTCCATTAAATTTTTGACCACACTGCTATTCATTAGCTTGGGTTCCATGTTTTTTAATATATTTCTGTGGGGCACTTTTGAATATTTTTCTGTGTTAAACATTCTACATAAATATCAGATTTTGATAAAATTGTCTTTAGTTTTTCCAAAGACAATTACATTATTTTAATTGGATTTTGAGGAAAGATGAGATTTATGCACATGACTTTTTTTTAGTACTGATAACGATTTTGACAATTTAACTACCATAGTTATGGAAGTTAGTTAATGAATCAAACTGAACACAGTAGGTGGAAAGGGATATTACAAAGCTCGAGAGCTTGAAATATTCTGATCAATGAATATTACCCACCCCAACCCAACTACGATACTACAGAGTACTTGTACTTAATTTTGTTTGATCTTTGTTAAGTTTGTTTTCCATAAAATGGAGTCTAGTGATTTCACAAAAAGCCTTCCACACCTCATCATACCTTTTTCTTCTCTCTATACTTGTTTATAAACTTAAATCTCTCATCATCTTTCAGTTGTCAGAAGGTCACAGACCTAAAATGTTACTCTGTTTCTTTTTCTTCAGGAACTTGTTGAACTGCTGAATATTTTCCACATTTTCAGTTATTTTTATGCAGTACAATTGTTTTTGTTCTTTATACTTTCCAATCAAATATTGTTCATCTTGTATTTCTGTTGACCATTTATTTAGTAAATTGAATTTAAAAATAATAATTTGAATAAAGCATTAAAAATCTCTTAACTTCTGTTTTCAGTCTTCATCTGTAGAAAATAGGGCTAGATGTTTCCTAATTGTGAGTACAGTTACTAGCGCTCAGCTTCTTAAAGTCTGGCTGATTCTGCCTCGTAAGGAAGGCACAAGATGCACTGAGTCTTGAGATAAAAGTGGTCATTTTCTGAATTGTTTCACCATCCAAAAACACACATTAAAAATTTAACCATATAATCCATCTGATTCTCTAACCATTAATTGCAATTTAAAAATCAGAAAACTACTCCATAGCGTGCAACATAGGTGCCAATAATGTCTTAATAACTAATAATACTTTTTTTCTTGTTCAGCAAATGCTGTGCTGAGGACTTGGCTAATGCATATAACAACAGAGGCCAAATCAAGTATTTAAGAGTTGACTTTTATGAAGCCATGGATGATTACACATTAGCAATTCAAAACAAAGAAGATTTTGAAGTTCCTTATTATAATCGAGGACTGATACGTTATAGACTAGGTAACATTTTATTTTATAGTCTACACGTTTTCATTGTAGAATATTGAAATAAAATCAATCTTGTCAGATTAGATTGTTAATCATATTTTTGATATCAACTTGTTTTAAATTCTCTCTCTCTAAATTGTGTCTTAGTATACTTTTGTCATTCTGGTAGTTTGGCATTGCCAGGGATGTTCTATGTCTTTGAAAGTCTTTGTACTGCAGATCATGTATTCTAACCTAATGTCGTTCAGAAGCTGTTTTGATACTGAGGCCCAAAATGCAACTCTAGCAATTGAATGAACAAATGAACACTAACATATTTCTCTGAACAGAAAGAACCTTTGTCGAAGGTCTTCTATTTGGTCATTTCCCAAACAAAAATAGTTAGATTTACATCCTCAGTGATGGAACTTATGAGTAGTATTAAAATAGTGACTGCCTCTTCAGCTACCATGCTAACTCTTAGATTTAGCACTAGCTGAAGCAAGGTTATGTCATTGTACCTCAAGCTCCAAAGAAGCACAGAACATTGCAATGTGGAGATGGTGGCATAGTGGTGATGTCACTAGACTAGTTATCCAGAAACACAGGATAATACTTAGGAGATGTGGGTTCAAATCTCACTGCAGCTGATGAAATTTAGATTCAATTGAAAAGCACTCTCAGTAATGGTGACAATGATTGTTGTGAAAGCTTCTCTGGTTCACTAGTTCGGGAATGAAATTTTCCATTCTTACCTGACTGCATATTCACAGCAATGTTGTTGCTTAACCCCTTCTGAAGTGGCCTTGCAAAACATTCAGATGAAGGACAATTAGAGATGGGTCATAATCAGCAGTGCCTACATCAGTGAAATATTGTTTTAAAAACCTAATGGCCTATTTGTTTTAACCAAGTCACCAGAATGATTTCTTTAGAGAAACTTTCCATCTTCTTTGAAGAGGAAGAGGACAAGAAGAAACAGTGGAGAAAGATATTTACATTTCAGGTCATAAATTAGAAGACCCTAATATGAGACTAATCTGGTTCATAATTTCTTCGCAATTAATTTCTTCCAACTTGACCACAAAATCCCAGGAAAAATCAATTAATGATCTTATAGGAAGTTCTATTGATCATATTTGTATTAGTGATCATTCTCAGGAAGGCTTTAGCAAAAGTAATTTGGTGCAACCAGTAGATAATCTTGGGTAGCCTGGAGTTAAGTACGGATCTATTGTCTGCTTGACTGCTCTTGTAGGGCAATTGTTGAAGCTTGTATATTGGTGAAGTCAATTACAGTCAGTAAATTGCTTCTAAATCTAGATCAGAAGAATGGGTGAGGAGTATATGTTCCCAATGAAAAAGATTTGGAATGAATTAATTAGAGATCTTGTTAGAAACCCTGAATTATTTCCTCTTAGCTTTTCCCTTTTAGATCACAAACATAGCCAATAGTTAAGGATGGAGCCACTAAAGGTACATCTCTTCTTCCCTTATTTCTCCTTCCTTAGTTGAAATTCTTAATTTTTCTCTCTCTAATTGGGACTTTCATATCTCCTTGCTGAATCTGCTGCCAAAAAGTTACTATCTTACATTGTCCTGAACATTTGTTTTCCTTCGACAACTCTTAATTCTTTATGAAGCTTAGATCAATCCAAGATTTAAAATGCTGTCCCCATATCCTCTAGCAGCTGCCTTCTTTATCTAAGATAAATGCTAGAATTTGTCTGATAATTGATACTTTATTCACTGCTAGCCTCCAAACTTTCACAATCTTTCTTATTTTATTTGCTGATATTTCTAAGATTAGAACTCATCTGAACTTTTTTTTATTCCTTATAAACTCTAAGGAATTATCCTATATGCTCTTCTTCATCCCTGTATTTTCCAGTGTGCTGAGAACGTGGCATAGGCTTATATTGTAACTCACCCTTAACAGTCTGAGTCTTTCCTTTCCTTTTGCCATTTAATTCTTAAATTAGGAGATTCCAAATCACCATTTCCTAATTTATTTAAATTTTCTCTTTCTAACTTTGGTGATGCCGTACATGGTCCTTGGTGCTTTGTTCCTTATTGAGAAACCAACATATTAAAAGACTCCTGATGGCTACTACCTACTATTGGCTCCTTATTTTGGCTGAGACAGTCAATACTATTCAAAAAAAAATCAATGTTACCTTCTGTATAAAAGGAATGGTTTTGCCAGCCCTTTGAGGAGAACGCACAGTATACCATCTAATGGATAGGCAGAAGGTATCATTGACCCGAAATAGGTATGTGGGCTGACTAGCAAAGGATGCTGAGATTTATCTTCCAATTGGGAGTTCACTTTGACTAAGGCTATTGTGCCTTTTTTTTAAACCGATGTTTATTTGAAAGAATATTTTGATTGAGATGAAAGTAGTTTGTCCATTTCAGATTTCACTGCAAAAAGTCACAATTTTAAAATATTTTGTTATAATTCATATTTGCAAAATCTTTCTTATTATATCTTACCATCTTCACGTCCAAGTTCTCTTTTAGGTCACACATAAGGCTTAATTATGTTGTTATTTCTTCATTGTAACTGAAATTTCCTGGAATTCCTGTGCTATTGTGGGAATACCATCATCATAAAGACTGCAGAGGTCCAAAGAGAAAACCCACTGCCTCCTTTCTCAGAACTAGGCATGGAGCTATGAATCTAGCCTTGCTGTGTTACTCAGAACTTATGTACAAATTTAAAACAACCATAGCTAAGCTCTCATTATTTGTGACATAATGCTGTAAGGAATTTCAACTAATTATAATCTTCTGAATACAAAATATTGTCTGATGCCATAATGTTAATTTCTAAGGATTACAGTAGTTTTAATCAGTTATAGAAAGAAACTCAGTATATTATTCACTGACTTTATATAACAGAATAACAAAATGACTTGCCATTTTTTCCCTTTTCAGGATTTTTTGACCAGGCATTGGAAGACTTCAAGCGAACATTGACTTTGAATCCAGATTTTAAAGATGCCAGACTGAGTCTTGAACAGACATTACTAGATAAAAATGAGAAAGAAAATAGAGGATACTAGAGATGTAGTAGCTAAATTGTAAAATATTGCTTTTGTGTATGTAGTGATTCTAAGTTTAAAAAAATGCAATCCTAAATAATCTTTAATAGAACCTCAGTGTTTCTGAGTGTGTATTTAATTAGTGCTGGGAGTCCTCAGCAATTACAATGATTTATATTTGTTCAGAAACGTTATGTCATGAATATTTATTAAATTTTGGCATTTTATTTTTGCTGGTGCTTGTGGATTGATAAAAACAATTTCTATTGCAAAGATAAAGTAAATCTTGGGAGTTAGCCTGCATGCATGAATATGAATCCAACCTACCTAACCATGGTAGAGACCAGGACTCCCTGCAAAATGGCCAAAATGATAGCACTCACACAGTGCTGTCACATTGGTTCTGTCCAAAGCAGTGTTTGTCACAGTTAGCTTCTCTCAGCAATGATATTCCTGTACGTTTTTTTTCACTCCACTTTGCGTGAGAATTTTGGTAACTTTATTTTTGACCTCAATCATTGATTTTTAACAGAAGTAATGTTTGCAAAATTTTCTTAAATTTTACATAAGCTTTACAAATCAAGTACCATGTGTTTGCACATGTGAATGTATAGAGCGATTGTCAACATCACTCTCTGTACCTTGCACACAACTGGTAGATGAGCCACTGTTTTCATAGCTCAAAGTTCATCATTATGGAGGGCAGTATGCTTGCTATTTTGTGGTATGCTAATCCTTAATAGTCTCAACATACAAAGAAAGTGCATATTTGAGTAAAAGAATTGCATAATGGCTGGGATTTTCCAGTCCCATCTGCAGCAGGAATCATGGATGGCACAGAAAATTTGATGGACCAGCCAAAAGTCCCACAAATAGCGGGACCGAAAGTTGTTGGCCTATGTCAGCAGAACAGGCAAGGAGACAAATTGCTTCATCTATATGTCAACAATTCCTTCATACAATGCAGTTGTAACTACATAATCATTTCGAATCTGATCTGTAACTTATTCAGCGTCCCCTTACGTTTCTCCTAAATCCTTCCTTGGATTTAATGACAACAATCTGATAATCGTGAAAGCATCTTTTCCACATCAGTCCTATCACACGCTGAACTATTTTAATACATTAGACCACCCATAGCCTTCCCTTTTCTAGAAAAGAGAGCTCCTGTCTGTACCAGTGATTCGAACCTTGTAATTATGGTATGGTGGAGAGTGTGATGGAGGCAGGTTTAAGTGAAGGAATTGGATTATTATCTGGAAAACAAGAACATGCAGGGTTGACAATCATAACAGAAAATAGGAGTAGGCCTTTTGGCAGTTCAAGCCTGGTTCATTATTCACTATGATCATGGGCAGAACATCCAACTCAGTAACCTGTTTCCAGTTTCCCCCTAGAATTTTATACATTGCTATAAGATCCCCCATCATTCTTTTAAACTCCAGCAAATAGCATCCTAACCGACTGAATTGCTCCTCAAGCATCAGTCCCGCTATCCTAGGAATCAGTCTAGTAAATTCTTCCACAGCTAGAACATCCTTCCTCAGATAAGACCAACACTGCACATAGTATTCACCATAGCCTTTATAACTGCAGCAACTATGCTCAAAGACTCTTGCTGTGGCTATCATATAATTTGCCTTCATCACCACTTGCTGCACCTGTATGCCTAATTTCAATGACAGGGATATAAGAACACACAAGTTTTATGCACATTCCCTCTCTCAAACTATAGCCATTTGGATAATAATTTGCCTTCCTATTTTTGCTACCTTACATTAGCCATGCATTTGCCCACTTACTCAACATGTCCAAATCATACTGAAGCATCTCTGCATCCTCTTCAGAGCTGATCCTCTACCCAGCTGTGTGTCATCTGTATATTTAAGACATAACATTTATTTCCCTAATCTAAATCATTAATATACATTGTGAATAGCTGGAGTCCTAGCACTGATTTCTACATATCCACTAGTTTTGTTTTGCTACTTGGAAAAAGAATCATTCTTGTCTGCCAATGAGTTTTATACCCATCGCAATACATTACCCCCCCAATCACATGTGCTTTATATTTACATGCTAATCTCTTATGTGAGATCTTGTTGAAAGCCTTATGCAAATCCAAATTAACCACATTCACTGCCTCCTCCCCCTCTCCCAATCAACTGTACCAGGTAAATCCTCAAAGAATTCTATAGATTTGTGAAGCATGGCTTCCCTTTAGTAACTCCATTTTGAATTTGTCCATTTCTGCCTCTTCACACGCTAACCCCACGCACTGGGAATATTCCTGACTTTCCACGCAGACCAGAAGGAGCACACAATGGATTTGAGTTCTCTTACCATGAATTACTCCATTAAATTAAACTTTTTAGGAGATACTTAAAATCAAATAATGTCAATTATTCTATGCCCTTCCTCCCTAGTTCTTGTTACTACACAATATAACTCTTACAAACTATAAACCACATAATAAAGAACTTCAAAACTACAACGATAAAAGTGGTAAATACTTACTAGACTTTATTCACCCAGTCAGCTAATTCCATTTACCCTACATCACTGTTGAATCTCGAAATTTCAAACAAGCAGGCGTTGTTTTCAATCTTCTGTTGGGTGTTGCTACCAATTAATGAACATTGAAATTCTTAAAGCCGCAAATGCGAAATCTAAAATAAAGTGAAATCATCAATGGAACTTGTACAGAGCACCAGTAATCTACAACAGAAACGATACCCTCTTATACATCACTGTGAGACACACTGGGATGAGAGCTGCCAGGAAAGTGTCAAGAAATGTTAAGTGGAGGGCGGGGAGTTGACACTTTAAAGATAAGAGGGTGACTAATAGCTCTCGGGTACCTGGGGCGAGAGGTGTTGGATAGCTCAGGGGAAAGGGAACAAAATCCGGGGATGACTGATAACGGGGGGAAGGTTGCAACAAAACAGTTCAGAACATCTGTTCGTAATAATGGCGTTCAATCTGGCTCTAAGTTCAGAAAAGTGTTAAAGTGTTAACATTTCTAAATATACGGATTAAAGGATGAACCTAATACAAAATCAAAACAAAGTTGGAAGCATGAATTAAAAACAGTAAATGCTGGAAATACTCAACAAGCTGTCGACTTAAGATATTTATTTATCCCCACGGGTGCTGTCTGACTTGCTTGTGTTCTTAAAAAAATAAATCTGTTCCTTAGTGAAAGTTGCTGTTTGAGTTTAGAAACTTTCATTTAATTGAGAATATAAAACGGCAGTGTTGTACACTTCCATTAGTATAATGGACATGGTAACAGTGTTGTTGGAAACAGCTCACGATGTTTAGGTGGGGAGTTGTTGCTGACAGCTTTCCCAGGAGAGGGAGCAGCAACAGCTCGTCAGATTTAGGGTAGCTCGATTTGAAGCGGTGATTGCCCTGGGCTAAGGAGTTTTTCCAGTTTTTGTTTCCGAGATCCTTCTTATGTTGCTGGCATTCCACCATTTTCAGTTGTCCTTGATTTGAATTCATTCACTTGCCTTAGACATTAACCAAGAGCCAAGTCATCTTTCTTGCACAAGTAAGGTATTTTAAAGAAAATAGTCGATCTACGCTTCCTGTACATACATTTTCAGTACATTTCGGATAGATTGGAAACTGATGTGTCTCCCGTTACATTTTTGTGCGCTCCGTTGTTTAGAAATAGTAATTAATGTTTAATGAATTATTAAGGGGAGAATATCAAAAGAATGGCAATTTAGATCCACTTCCAAATAATCGCCAGAAGTTTCATATTAATTGTTGTAGTCAGAAATAAATCCCTGCTTTGTGCAGCACCTTTAATCAATTCAGGACTTTACAGCCAATATGATTCTTCACAAGTACTATACATAGTTACTGTTGTAATTGGCAGAAAGTTCATTTAAACATTTGAATCATGGCACTGGTATAAAAATTAATTGATATGATACTTGCTTGACTTGGTATTTGAATTCGTATTTATTATTAGTCAACTTTCCTTGTTTCTTTCTCCTTTTGGTCAGTTTGTCTTTTGTCTCTCTCACCCCTTTCTACTTCTCTTTGCCTAACTTGTGTTTTTGCTTTCCTTTCTTTCCAACCTTTTTTTGGGGATGATAGTGTTATATGATAAGAACCAAATCATAAGAACTAGGAGCAGGAGTAAGCAATTTAGCCTCTGCTCTGCCATTCAATGCAATTATAGCTAATTTCATCTTGGCCTTAACTCTACTTTCATGTCGGTTCACTTAGTTTTTCAAAGCTTTACTGATTAAAAACCTGTCTACTTCTTTCTTAAACTTACTCAAAGTCCTTATATCCATCATGCTTTGGGGTAGTGAACGCTACAGACACATGATCCATTGAGAGACTTAATTTCTCCTTATTTCTGTAATGCAGCTTACAATGGTTTAGCGAGGAAAGGACAGTAAGAAGTCTCAAAACACTAGGTTAAAGTCCTACAGGTTGATTTGTAATCACGAGCTTTCAGAGCGCTGCTCTTTCATTGGGTGAGTTGACTCCTGATTCCAAATCACCTGTTGGACATTAAACCTGGTATTGTAAGATTCCTACTGTGCACACCCCAGTCCAATGCCGGCATCTCCACTTGGTGAGGAAAGGAGACATTGATGATTGATAGATACATGTGGGATAGGAGTTCTGGAGGAAATGCGATCCCTCTTTCTCCAGTTAGTCTCATGTTTTTTCCAGTCTGTACTTTCAATACATCCTCTAGTCTTTCAGTTCTCTATTCTTTTCTTTTTAACTGCTTGCCACCTCTTACTCTTGTCATTCACTTCAACTGAATACTTCATCCACTGAATATTATAATTCACTTCTTAAACATGCATTGGGAAAGGCTGGAAACCACTCTCCCCCCTACTTGCGTCATCTTTTACTTCCTTTTCATCCTATCTGGCTCAAATATGCTATGCTGTATTCAAAATTCTATCTTAGTTAAAAAATCAAATTAGAATAATGAAAGATGATGTCTCTCATCCTTTCTCAATCTTGCTTCTCTCTCTCATAATGTCTGTAATTACTGTCTGTTCACATGAGTAAGAAATTTCTGTTTCTGCTAATGACATAGCTGGATAATTGACTTGAAAATCCATGTCTTTTGGAGGAAATAGTACACGAATATGGAAATCTCTAACTTCCTCTTTCAGCTTTATATACAAAAGGTTTGTAGAAAACAAGACAAAAAAGGTGAAAGTTAAGCTTAGCTGTGAGAGGCTGGATAGCCAGTATATTGTAGCAAAATAATTGTCCTACGATTGCAGAGTCTGGATTTCCATGAAGCAAAATGCTCCATTTAAAAGTAAAAATTTCACTTGGAGTGAAAAGAAGTTTCAAATAAGGATTTAAAAGTGAATGCAAATATTGAAAATTATATATTTCAGCACAAGATTACTGAATTATTCACTGAGCCAACATCAGACACATAATCAAACTACTTGACGAGACTATGTTAGCTCAGTGATAAATATTCACTTTATTGTGTGTCATACAGTTTGACACTTTGAATATGAAAAGGTTTATCACAATTCTAGCGAAGAAGCTTCAGTGAACTTACCTCTTGTCACAAAATTATATACAACTGATTTTAAAAATTGCAAACATACATAAAGGCCAGGTTTGGGCAGGGGGTGGGGGGACAGTTTACAATGAAATACAAAGGGCCTAGGAATTATAACACTACTGAACCAGAACTCGTTCTTTCTGGATTTTACGAATCTCTCAAACCTCTGTCTATGTTTACCCAGCTTGGGTTCTATTGCCTATCCTGTGTTACCTCATGCTTACTTCGATCATGGGTCAGAATGCCTTTTGCATTTAATTTTATTTTGCATGATAAAGGTCTCATGATTTTGTTGCTTTACTTCTTCTTCGGCATAGAGGTCACACAGCTAAGAAATTCAGCTGAAATTAGCTTTCTGTATTGCTGACATGTATCATATGTGGAAGAAGTAATTTTCATTTATGTGGTGCTTTTCTAAATAAAAATTTCTCTTTCAGCATAAGATAGTTGGGAATTTTAAGTTAAATGCTATTTGTACTAGCAGGTTTGTGAGGAGCATGGAAGACTGGTGCAGACGTCATTATCTGAATGAAGAAACAATTAATCTCTTAAAACATCATGGTTTTTCCACGCTTGAAAGCATAAAGAACATGTCAAAAAATGATATTGACATCCTTAACATAAGTATTGGTCAGAAAACGGTGCTGCGGCATGTACTGCGCTCAGAAAATGCTCAAACATGGATCCAGGAAAATAAGTAGGTTCTGCGTTATTCACCATCATCTGCATTAAACTTTACCTGAGGATTAAAATGTCTGAGGGAAGTTCTGGCAATCACTTTCCAGTGTCTGGACTAGAAAAGAAATGGAATAAGACTATGTCTGGCTGGTTGAAATGTAATACCAAGCATGCAGAAGGGAGAAAATCTGAAGCATTGTGTTATTGTACAGCAGGTTCAGTTTGGATTGATTTCCTTGGCAGGGAAGCTGTTAGGTAATTCCAGGAAATAAAATACGCTCAGGCAAACTTAAGTGAAATTACAGAAATATAAGTAGCCAAGCCCAGGCAAAGATAAATTTCTCTGGTTGAACCTCAAATGAAAAACAAAAAATGGTCAAGAAACTGGACCTGCCTGCTGGTGGAATCTTCATGTTCTGCCAAAGTCAATGGACTTTTGGGTAGAAAATCCCAGCCAAAATAGTTTTCTACAAAATTTACAGCCTTTTTAAATCAATTACAGAAATAGCACAGCAATTCGCACTGACTTCAGATTCGAAGATCTTAAAAAGAGAAAATTTGAAAGCTCTTCAGATACAAAATGAATAATCCCCAAAATTTTTGAATAGGGACCTCAAGTGTTACAAATTCATAATTAACTTTAGTTGTGAATCAAAATGGAAATAATATCTATAGCTTCAAAATATACTTCATTAAGCCCAAAATAAATTAACGCACTAAATAGAAATTTGCATTGTAAATACAGATTTTTAAAAATATTTATGAGATAGTTTTATTGAATTGTTCACCCTGCTTAGGCTTAACTGACTGAAAAGCAAGAAAATTAAGAATCCCATTGTCAGTCCTATGGTTGGGGTGGCTATTTGTTGGGGTGCAGGATGGAAGTGGGCAAACTTGCAAATTCTTACTACCAGCATCAATGCTTCTTTAAATTTAACTTTTGGGAAGTTACAATGATTACCTGTAAATAAGTGAAAAAGATCTGTTTTGAATCATGCTTTTAACTTCATAATCTTAGATTCCATTTTAAATATATATTAGGCAAGCAGTCAGGTTGTATTAAAGATGTTTTCTTGAAATTGGAAGAATGCATCTCACACTTGTCTTTTTCTTCTGTACTTCAGGAATCTAGAAACAGATGATATTGATTTTGGATGGATACACTACATTACAGAACTCTTTATTTTGTAAATATTGGTAATTTATTACTTTTTCAGATGATCTACAATTGCAGAAAATTAATGATACTGAAATTTACTTGAGAAAGGATATACTGGCACTGGGGGGATGCAGAGGAGATTCAATAGGTTATATCCGGAGTTGAGAGGATTGACTTGTGAGGAAAGACTGAGTAGGTTAGGGCTATACTCATTAGAATTCTGAAGAATGAGGGGAAATCTTGTAAAAACATATAAAATTACAAAGGGAATAGATAAGATAGAAGCAGGGAAGTTGTTTCCGCTTGTGGGTGAAACTAGAACTAGGGGGCATAAGCCTCAAAATAAGGGAAAGCAGATTTAGGACAGAGTTGAGGAGGAACTTTTTCACCAAAGAGATGTAAATCTGTGAAATTCCCTGCCCAGTGAAGCAGTTGAGGCTACCTCATTGAATCTTTTAAGGCAAAGATAGATACATTTTTGAACAGTAAAGGAACTAAGAGTTATGGTGAGTGGGCAGGTAAGTGGAGCTGAGTCCACAAGAAAGATTAGCCATGATCTTACTTAAAGCTGAGCAGGCTCAGGAGTCAGATGGCCTACTCCTGTTCCTAGTTCTTATGTTCTTAAATGTAGAATCACGAGCACAAGTCAACTTGACATTTTCTTTCCTGCTATTATGGAAAAATACATAATATCAAGGATAAAGTCAGCAGACACATGGCAACACCATGGATTGGAAGTTTTCCTCTAAGTCATTCACCATTTTGATTTTGGAAATGTATTGGTGTTCCATCACTGTCAATGGAACTCCTTCCCTAATACCACAGGGACAACAGCAGTTCAAAAGGCAGCTATCTTGCAAATGAATCAAAAATAGACACAAGGTTAAGATCACGCCTTTCGATATTCCATTGGGTATTGCATGGCTCATCATTTCTATTAAGCAGGCTGAACATTACATGGTTAGCAATGCACTCATACTGTGCAACGATGAACTCCTTGGATAGATCTTTGGAAGTGAAGGAAGCAATATCTAGAGCAGATTTAAAAAGGGAATTGGATAAACATTTTGAAAAAAAAATTCTGTAAACAGCTGCTCGTTGTCATGTTGGGAAGAGGAAAAAATGGGTAGAATTTAATACTTCCTCCTTTGCGACAAGTTTAAAGGCTGGAGGCTTTCAATCAGGTGAGAGGCTGGAAGGTGGGAAGCCCACTGCTTTCCTGCCTTCATCCTAATTAAGTCCAGGAGGAAAGGCCTGTGGATGGCCTTCCTGTCCCATCGCCAATTATTGCCATTTAAGGCTAGAATACAGGTACAACAAGTAGTTAAGGAAGTTAATAGAATGCTCTTATTTGTGGGAGGAACCTGGTACAAAAGGTTAGACCAGGTGAGACCACATCTGCAGTATGGTATATGGTATTGATCTCCTAACTTAAGGAATGATATAAATGCCTTCAGAAAAGATTAACTAGACTAATACCAGGAATGGGCAGTTTGTCTTATGAGGCTAGGAGCTTTGGAGAAGTTAGGTTTGTATCTACTGGATCTTCAATGAGGAATGGGTGACTTGATCATAACCTTTAATTGTCATGATCTGTTGACAGGATGTGGAGAGGATGTTTACCCTTGTGGGAGAATCTAGAACTAGGAGCCATTGTTTAAAAAGAAGGGGTCACTTACTTAAGGCACAGATGAGGAGAAATTGTTTTTCTCAGAAGGCCATGAGTCCCTGGAAAACTCTTCCTCGAAAGGCATTAGAAGCAGAATCTTTCAATATTTTTAAAGCAAAGCCAGATAAATTCTTCATTAACAAAGGGATGAAAAGTTATTTGAGTTGGTAGGAATGTGAGGGTTGAAGCTACAATCAAATCAGCTTGATCCTATTGAATGATGGGGCAGGGTCACGGGGCCTTATGTGGCCTATCCCTGCTCCTAATTCATATGTTTGTATGTTCAGGGTGTCCTCTATTGCTGCTGGCATTCATCCAGCAGTGGGTGGGGTAATCATCCTGTGGGAGACCAAAAAGCAAACACTGTTGGAGTTGCTTGCAGGGCCTGTCATATCCAGATTGTCATCCTTCCAGATCTCTGTATGGCAAAATCATCCATTCTTCGCCACTGACAAAAAAAAATGTTGCCCAGACTAGAATCTACCATTCTCATTAAGAAAGGAAGATTATTTTTGTTCTTAATCCTTGTAGCACCATTTTTTTGTGATTTTAGGTCAATTGAATTGACTAGATAATTTCCTACTATGTGTGCTTAAGAAACAAAGGACGTTTAGTAAAATAACAACTTGTCAATAACTGTTCAAGAAACTGTTCAACAAACTGTTCAGAAAAATATAAAAATTAAGTACATAATTATGGCTGTAATTTCTTTTGACAGCATTGCCTGATTCTATGATATTAATAATGAACCATATTCTTAAAAAAATTATAGATATAGCATGTCATTTTTAACAACACTTTCTCTTTTACTGTGATCTAAAAAGGTGTGATGGTTGTGGAAGAGACCCAATTGTGGGCACCAGATTTGTTTGCACTCAGTGTGACAATTTTGATTACTGTGCCAAGTGTTTCTACACAAGAAGTCATAAAGACCACCTATTTAGCAGAATCGACTGTCCAGGTATGGCTATTAGCATTCTGGATATATGCCCAACATTATACATATGTTAAGTTTTGATATTTAATCAGATTTCAAGCACTTGTAAGAAATTTAGCATGGAAGGTATCTTGAAAAATCCTGCAAACATTCAAAATATTGAACTAGTGGAAGAAAGGATATTTGTTTGTAGATTTCAATCCTGAAATTTTAGCAGGTGGTGGAAAGTGAGGGGAGAAATTGATCCAAGTTGAAGTATGAAGGCTATCCTCTAAAAATAATCAAAAGGCAGCACAATCTGGTCATTGATCAATCTAACCCCATGTTTAAAGATAGCCTTCACTTCAGAAAATGATTTCTTGATGTTTATTTCTTTCCTTTTATATTAGTATTATATCAATTAAAAGATCATAAATTTACAGATTAAAGGAAATTGTGTGAAATTGCAAACTAAAGTTTACGTTGTTGTTCTGAAGTGATATTAAATGACACCCAAGTCTGATTCTACTTTGACTTATTTTTGGGTCAAATTTGGGCTATAAAGTGTGCTTTTATATATTTCTGTCTTAAATGTGCTACAAAAATTAAAATAATGCATTGCTGTGTCATAAAATTACTAGGTACTTTTAAGACTCCACAACACTGCTCTGAACACAAGTTATCAACTTTTTCAAAAGTTCTTGAATAAGGTACAAATAAAAGACTAATGAAAATCAGAGCATGAGGAGTCTGGAGATAAGTTAGCAGAATGGATAGCTAGCTGCCTTCACAACAGAAAATAGGGAGTAGGTAGTTAAGGGTTGTTATTCAGAATTACACAAGGTGTAAGTGGTGTCCCATAAAATAGTGTTGTGACCATTGCCATTCACAATTTTCTCTAATGATTTAGACCAGGATTTTCCAGCCCCATCCGTTGCCCAGATCTTCCCCTCCTGCTGAAAGTCAATGGCAAGCCACATTCCCCATGTTAGGTCCCTCTTTTTGTTGGGCTGGAAAATTCTGGCCTTAAACTTCAGAATCAAAAACATAATTTCTAAATTTGAAGACAAGTTGAAGAATCAATACAGAGAAAAACTGCAAGATTTTCATAATATTAGCAAACCTGCACAGTGAGCATAATTGGCAAATGAATTTTAACATCAACATAAGTTCTTGGTTTTTGGCAAAGAAAATAAAAAGATTGCATATTACTTAGAAAGTAAGGCAGAATTTGGCTGGGCCATTGAAATCCCATTCATTCGTATCAATGGGACCAGAAGATCCTGCCGCTGCAAAGGGCTGGAAAATTTTGGCCTACCAATCTAAAGGTGATAGAGGAGCAAGTAAGAATACACAAATCATTAAGAGTAGTGACGCATTAACAAGACCATATCAAAAACAAACCAAGCATGGGTTTATTTCTATATGAAGAAGATTGAAATGTAATGTTATATTAAGTGTGTGCTGAACCTTGGTTAGATCACAACCAGAGTGCTACACACAATTCTGGTGGGCATATTATATAAAAATAGAGGCCCTGGATGGGACACAAAATGATTTATAAGGATGATCACAGAAGTCAGGATGGGAAGAACAAGTTGGAAGTATGAAAGTTTGAAGAATTTTAAAAGGTTTTTATAAAATAAGTAAAGAGAGACGAGTGGAGAAGAACATATTAGGCTAAACCTAACAGGAAATTCAGAAGAAATGTAAAATTCTTTACCTAATAAATGCTGATAATGTAGAAGTAGCTTCTGCAGAGAGTGGTTGAGGTAATAATACTATAGATGCATTTAAAAAGAAGCTGGATTGTGCAGTGTGTCCTATGTATATTCCTCCCTCTGACAGCAAGTTGATGGAAGAGAAATTTTCTGATATCTAACCCATTCCACGTAGTTGAAAATTCTTCAACAAAATGGCAGCATTTCAGATTAACAGTCATTTGACCTACCACATTGCAAACCTGTTGATAAGAGAGTCCAAATACTAGTTACCCAATTATAAATATTCCTCCATTGCAAGAATATGTTCGTTGTGGATTAGGACATTTTTAAGCATGCATCTTAAATGTTTATGCCTTAAAGAATGTGATCATGAAATCAGGATGTTTATTAAAATAAATGAGGTGTATGTTGCAGTCCCAGAAAGTTTGCTCTCTGACATCAGTCTTCAAATATAATAAAATTGTTGAACTAAGCGCCGTAAAACTGTGGTAGTAAATGTCAACCTTGTATGTGTTTAAGAAAGACACATGCCAACTGTTTCAAACCCAGTTTGTTGGATGTACTCTCACCTGATTCAGAAAGCTGTGGGTTCAAGTCTCACTCCAGAGACTAAAAATCAACGCCCACACTCAACAGAGAATAATCTTTCAGATGAGACCTTAAACTAAGGCTCCATCTGCTCTCTCAAATAGTCTGTAAAATAGTCTGTGGCATATGTTAGAAAATGCTTTGGAGCTATTCAAAATATCGTGTTTAATAAGTTGCCCTTTGATCAACATCAGAAGCAAATCATTTGGTTATATTGCATTATTGTTTGAGATCTTAGTGTACATAAATTGGCCGCTATATTTCCAACATGTACAATGACTGATGTAAAGGAAAAGTAGTAGTTTACAGTTCTGTACAATGCTTTTGGCCATTGTGATGTTACGGGAGTCAAATAAATGCAAGTTTCCCATATTTCCCAGTTCAATGAGAATTTTATTATTCTGGTTATTCTGTTTTAGGCACAACGCCAATTTATGCAGGAAGATCAGGAAAAGGAGGAGTACGTGAAGGCAAAAGATTTTACTGAAACACCATCAGGAAGAAGCTTGTTTTCTTTTAAAGTGCAGATTACTTGTAGAAGTTTCATCTCAATATATATCATTTTTAAGAAATATTGAATAATTTGCCACTCCATCTAAACAAAGTTCAGATTTAAGAGTGATGCTATGGAGGAGGCCACATTGGAATAGCACATCCCCACTGATGGTGGAAGTAAATAATTTAGACATTTGTATTTTGGATTAATTTTCAAAACAAAAATGTCTGCACTGTATGTTGAAAAAAATAAGTGAAAATACACCATCAGCCTATTAAAGTTGTAAACTAGTTAGGCCAAATGGCCTATTTCTGTCTGATATGTCCTATGTATATTCTTCCCTCTGACAGTGAAACAATGGAAGATAAATTTTCTGGTCTCCAACCTATTCCATACAAAATAGTAAAAATTCTTCAAAGAAATGGCATGGTTTCAGATTAATGGTCATTTGACCCACCATGGAAGATAAGGAAGAGGGAAAAAGATATGAAAAAGGTAAAAGGTTAAGTAGCTTCAGACATGCTAGCCAGCATTGAATTACCTGCAACTGTCTTTCAAATTACGTGAAAATACATATGTGAAATGCAGATAAAAGAAAACACCATTAGCAATAAGAGTGAGGCTAAAGTACAACTAACTGGAAGGAACAGGCAGGATAAGTGGAAAGATAACGAAAAGTCTGAAGCGGTTCCTTTCAATATTATAAGGAGGATACTAGTTTCTGAAGGGCTTGGTTAGAATGCTATAAATGGCACAGAAATGGAAGCTAAATAGATCACTTACAGATTGATGCAAGACTTTCACTGTTCTTCATCCAATCCAAATGAAAGAAATGAGCCGTTAACCCCAGAGATTTAGGCAGAAAAATTTAAATTTGTTCATTGGAAAAGAAGAAAATAATCTCTTCATTTGTTGTAAAGGTTTAGATATTCTGCAAGAGAATTCATTAGTCTCAATATATTTTACATTGAAGTCATTTGATTCCTCATTACATATTGCTCAAAGAAACAAATCTGAAATTGAATGGGTGGTGATGGCTGGAATATATTTATGCTGCTAGTATGTTGCTACACTGGATTGTAAAATTAGATACTTCCATGAGATTAATAAATTCAAGTCTTCATACTTCCACTATAAAAATCAGAGGTTACGTCTACTGCAAAACCATACCATATAATTATCAACAGCAGTTTCTGCCTCTTTCCAACCACATTACAATGGCAATTATGGTATGGATTGTCAGCAGAATTACCCTATTGATTTACTACGCTCCTCTGGCAACTGTCTAATCCTGTCACTGCCCGATCCTACTCTTTCATTACATTTAAAGCTTTTTACATACAACTTTTCATAGAGGCTGCAAGATTTTCCACTTTGATCCTTTAAGTGCATTTCTTGCAAACATTTAAAGATCAACTAAGCCTCTCAAAATTAAATACTATCAGTGATTTGTAGAAACTCAGACAGCTATTCAGAACCAGCTATAGAGAAATTTCTAGGGAGTTGCTAAAAGAGGATGAGGAGAAAACAAATGATTGAGAACAGGAGCTGTTTAGAGCTGGAGGTTTAGTATGTTTGTGACGGAGAGTGAGATGAGGGTGGTGTGGAAGTTGAAAGAGGTTGCATATAAAAAGAATTGAGATAATGTAGTTATTTATGTAGCTATTTCAATGGGGAAGTGAAATCACTTACTATATAGACAAGAACTCAAATCATGAATGAAATGAGAGTTAACGAGTGCTCTGCAGATTGGAGTTTGCAGGATTCAATCAGAGTGTTAATCACTAACTAGTGATTGACATTGAATAGTATCATAGCACCATCTACAGGCATAGAGATTGCATGTAAGAATGTGGAAGCTGTAATCCATGTACCAAAATATATTTGGTAACTTAGGCTTGTGGGAGAGTGTCTAACCATTTTGATAATCATTAACATGATATAAAATTTGGATCAGCTCAGGTAAAATGACAACATATTCAGCATAAAAACAACTCTATTGGTGTTTTGCAAGAAACTTTGCAAGAAGTTTCTACAATTGCCGTGTGTCCTAGAAACATCATATTAGCTAGGCATGACCATGACTTCTTGCAACTTGTTCTTGATGCTAGGCATTGGATACAAAAAATAAAGGAAGCCAGGGTTGTTCAAGTCTTTCAATCAAATGCCAACACCATTCCTGAAGTAATCCACTAAATCCGTTATTGTCAATCCCATCCTCAACAGTGTAAAAGCAACGATCTGTCAAGTTTTTAGGTAGATTGTCTGGTCAAATGTTGAATACTGCAACCAGTACAGATTATTGTTCCAACCTGGCTGACTACTAATGCTAACAGATAGTCCATAAAGTTCCATTTGGCTATTTTGGAACGACTAATCTTTCAGAGTTCAAAGGGTTCAAATTTGGATTTTTTTGTGTTACCAGATTAATAACATGTTTATACACTTGTTAAAATTGATAATGGATAATTTAGTTCCAGCTCATCAATGCTTTGTCACAGGTGTTACTAGTTTGGTTCAGTAATAACCCCTTCACTTCAGCGTTGACCAAGTAAATGTGAAATCTTAATAGAACAAAGAATAATGAGAAGTACAGCTCAGGAGGCCTTTGGCCTTCCAAACCTGTGCTGACCATAATGCCCTAACTAAACTAAATGTGCTGATTCACTACTTCTTCTGGTAGCATGTTTCAGTCATGCGCCACTCTCTTCATGAAAATCATCCCCCAAACATTTCCCCACACATCTCCCTGAAACTTTTTCCCTGTTACTTTGAATCTGTGCCTCCTTGTAACTGACACTTCCATTCTTGAAAAAAGTCTCTGACTATTCACTCTGTCTGTGCCTCTCACAATTTTGTAGACCTCTATCAGGTCTCCCCTCAGCCTTCATCTTTCCAATGAAAACAATCCTAGTTTATTCAATTCTCTTCATAGTTAACACCCTTGAGACCAGGCAACAACCTGATGAATCTTTTTTGCACACTCCCAAAGCTCCCATATCCTTCTGGTAGTGTGGTGACAGAACTGCATGCATTACTCCAAATGTGGCCTAACCAAGATTTTATATAGTTGCAATGTGTGCCAAGAATCTGCGGCCTCTCAACTGTGTGTCTCACACCGACAGGAGATGTTGTGTTGTTTGCTAGCAGCGAAATTCTTTGGTCCCGACACTTGTTAATGGGAATTCCCATTGACATCAACCTATGCCAGCGGGAAACCCATGGGCAGGGTGCACTGGCAGTGGAACCAGATTGTCCACCAGCATGAATGGTTGGAGAATTCTAGCCATGATTTCCAACCCTTGTACTCAATGCCCTAGCTGAGGAAGGCAAGCATGCCATATGTCTTCTTAATCACCTTGGCTATACCTATGTTGCCGGTTTTAGGGAACTGTGGACCTGCATGCCCAGATCCCGCTGCATGTTAATTTCCCTAAGGTTTCTGCCATTTACAATATAATTTGCACCCAAATTTGATTCTCTAAGATGCATCACCTTGCATTTGTCAGGATTAAAGGCAAACTATTAAGGAGAGCATCAACCTCCATTTGAAGGTGCAAAGCTTGATCAGGGATAGTCAGCATGGCTTCATCAGAGGGAGGGTGTGCCGAACAAATTTGATCAAATTTTTTGAGGAGGTGACCAGGTGTGTAGATGAGTTTAGTGCAGTGGACGTAGTTTATATGGATTTCAGCAAAGTCTTTGAGAAGGCCCGCATGGGAGACTTATAAAGAAGGTAAATTCACATGGGATACAGAGTAATTTGATGAAGTGGTCTCAAAAATTGGCTCAGTTGTAGGAGACAGAGGGTGATGACAAAAGACTGCTTTAGTGACTGGAAGTCAGTATCTAGTGACATACCATATGTGTGCCACTAGACATTGATGATTATGTTGGAGGGTAGGATTAGTAGGTTTGCCAGTAACTGTAAGATTGGACGGGTGGTTAACAGTGAAATAAAATGTCTTGGGCTACAAGAAGATATAGACAGGATGGTCAAATGGGCAGGTAAGCGGCAGATAGAATGTAACCTTGAAAAATGTGAGGTGATACAATTAGGAAGGAATAATTTGACAAGAAAATACTCAATGAATGGTAGGACAATAGGAGGTTCTGTGGGACAAATAGACCTTCGCATATTTGTCCTTAGATCTCTGAAAGCAGAAGGGCATGTTAGAAAAAGGCACATATGACACTTGCCTTTTATTTCATTGTAAATGTTGATAATGACACCTTAGTTTCCATAAATAATAAAGTATGACAATAGTTAGTTGAAGCTAAAAGTAATATCTTCTGGTCACATTTGTATGATACAGATGAAATTCAAAAACAACGTTTCACTTTATTATTCATTTTACCTCTTACTCCATATTTAAATTTTCAAAGATAACTTTCAGTATGAAGGCTTTAGCATTCTTAGTCAATGTACTTCATACATTTTAACAGCCTGATCTATCTGGGTGCTACAGAGTTACAAGCTCTATGTAAAGATGAAAGTTTCCTAAAATGACATTGAATTGTCTATTTGCTGGTATTGTATCTGGAAGAGGGGGAAGAAATACTTTTCCTAATTAAAAAAGGCAGTTAGTATCAGGAATTTTGCTTATTATTGCTCATAATTGCTGGCTGAAACATGAAGGGAGTGGCAATTTGATGAATAACTGTGCCCATTGTTAACTTCCACTGATGTTCTACAAATAATTAGGTGGCACAAAATGCTATATTATCCTTGAGCTACATCGTTCCTAAACACAAGTTAAATAGACTGCCGCAACTAAGCGAGTTGTATAATTCAAAGAATTTAACCAATGACAACACCCCATATTAACCTTATAATGGCCACCTACTGGGAATGCTAGCAACAATGTTTTTACAATTGTATGACTCATTGTATTGTTTCTGGGTTCAGTACAATCCTATTGACACACATCAATAGAATCCTCAATAGAATTGAGGAATTTAAGCAATGGGATTCTTCTTGGAATTCTCCAGGTAATCTCATCTTTTATGAAGCTAGTTCCACTTGTCATCATAGGTGAGATTAATATTTGTCTCAACTTTTAATTAATAACCATAAGTGGACAGGACCATAAGCCCAAGTATTCTTCCATAGGTTCTCAGTTCTCAAGTTGATTCATGATGTGCATTTTGTAATATATTAGTGCTTCAGTGTATGATTATAAGCATAATATTTTGAAAATAAATCAATGAAATATAGCAGCAGAAAGAAACAAACAAACAAACATGGGGAGGTGATGGCCTAATGTTATTATCACTAGTCTATTAATCCAGAAACTCAGCCACTGTTCTATGGGACCCAGGTTTGAAACCCATCATGGCAATTGGTGGAATTAGAATTCAGTAAACCTACTGAAAATCCAGTGATGATTGTATAATCATTATCGATTGTCAGGAAAATGCATCTGGTTCACTAATGTCCTTTACTGAAAGAAATGGTAAGCTACTGCAGAAAGTGCAGATGCATGGGATTGAAGGTGATTTAGCAGTTTGGATTAAGAATTGGCTAGCTGATAGAAGACAGAGGATGGTGGTTGATGGGAAATATTCAACCTGGAGTTCAGTTACAAGTGGTTACCTCAGGGATCTGTTTTAGGGCTACTGCTGTTTGTCATTTTTATAAATGACCTAGATTAGGGTGTAGAAGGATGGGTTAGTAAATTTGCTGATGACACCAAAGTCAAAGGAGCTACAGACAGTGAGGATGGATGTTACAGTTTGCAGAGGGACATAAATAAGCTGCAGAGCTGAGCCGAGAGATAGCAAGTGGAGTTTAATACAGAAAAGCGTGAGGTGATTCACTTTGGTAAGAGTAACAGGAGTACAGAATATAGAGCTAATAGTAGGACTGTTAATAGTGTCAACGAGCAGAGAGATCTTGATGTATGTGTGCATAGCTCCCTGAAAGTTAGCACCCAAGTTAATAAGGTTGTTAAGAAGTGTATGGTGTGTTAGCTTTTATTGGTAGAGGGATTGAATTTTGGAGCCGTGAGGTCACGTTGCAACAGTACAAACTTCTGGTGTGGCTGCACTTGAAGTATTGTGTACACTTTTGGTTGCCGCATTATAAGAAAGATGTGGAGGCATTGGAAAGGATACAGAGGAGGTTTACCAGGATGTTGCCTGGTATAATGGGAAGGTCTTATGAGGAAAGGCTGAGGGACTTGAAAGTTATTTTCACGAGAGAGAAGGTGGTCAAGAGGTGATCTAATTGAGGCATACAAGATATCAGAGGGTTAGATAGGATGGATAGTGAGACCCTTTTTCTTCAGGTGGTGATAGCTAACATGAGGGAACATAGTTTTAAATTAAGGAGTGGTAGTTATAGGATGGATGTCAGAGGTAGGTTCTTCACTCAGAGGGTAGTAAGGGCGTGGAATGCCCTACCTGCAGCAGTTGTGGACTCGCCAACTTTGAGGATGTTCAAATGGTCAGTAGATAGACATATGGATAACATTGGAATAGTTTAGGTTAGAGGGTCATTAGATTGTTTCACCAACCAATGGAACCAATGAGGACCAAGGGGCCTGTACTGTGCTGTAATCTTCTATGAAGCAAGAACATAAGAACAAGGAGCAGGAGTAGGCCATCAGGCCCCTTAAGCCTGCTCCCCCATTCAATAATATCATGGTGATCTTTTTTGTGGACGCAGCTCCACTTACCGCCTGCTCACCATAACCCTTAATTCCTTTACTGTTCAAAAATGTACCTATCCTTGCCTTAAAAACGCTCAATAAAGGTAGCCTCAACTGCTTCACAGATTCACAACTGTGTGTGAAGAAATTCCTTCTCAACTCAATCCTAAATCTACTTCCCCTTATTTTGAGGCTATGCCCGCTAGTTCTAGTTTCACCTGCCAATGGAAACAACTTCCCTGCTTCTATCTTATCTATTCCCTTCATAATCTTATATGTTTCTATTAAAATCTCCCCTCGTTCTTCAGAATTCCCAAGAGCTCCAATCTACTCAGTCTTTCCTCATAAGCCAATCCTCTCAACTCCAGAATCAATCTAACGAATCTTATCTGTACCTCCTCCAGTGCCAGTAGATCCTTCCTCAAGTAAGGAGATCAAATCTGTATACAGTACTCTGGATATGGCCTCACCAGCACCTTTTGGAGCTGCAACGTAATCTCACTGTTTTTAAACTCCATCCCTCTACCTATGACAGACAAAATTCCATTTGCTTTCTTAATTATCTGCTGCATATGCAAACCAACTCCTTGAGATTTCTGCACAAGGTCACCAGATCTCTGCACAGCAGCATGCTGCAATTTTTTACTATTTAAATAATAGTCCACTCTGCTGTTATTCCTACCGAAATGGATGACCTCACATTTACCAACACTGTACTTCATCTGCCAGACCCTCACCCAGTCATTTAGATTATCTATATTCCATTGCAGACTTTCAGCATCCTCTGCACACTTTGCTGTTCCACACAAGTTAGTGTCATCTGCAAATTTTGACACACTACACTTGCTCCCCAACTCCAAATCATCTATGTAAATTGTAAACAATTGTGATCCCACCATTGAACATGAGGCACACCACTAGTTACTGATCACTAACAAGAAGAACATCCAAATACCCTCACTCTTTGCTTTGTTAGTTAACCAATCCTCTATCCATGCTAATACATTATCTGTAACACCATGCATCTTTAATCTTATGTAGTCTTTAGTGCGGCACCTTGTCAAATGCCTTCTGGAAATCCAGATACATCACATGTACAGTGGATAATGGGGAACCTGTAGATGTTCTAAGAATTCCACCAAATTAGTCAAACATGACCTTCCCTTGATGAACCCATACTGTGTCTTACTAATGGGACAATTTATATCCAGATGTCTCACTATTTCTTTGTTGATGATAGGGAAAATGCTTGAATCTACTACTGAAATCTGCCATTCTTTCCTGGTCTGGCCTAGCCTAGCCTACATGTGACTCCAGAATCACAGCAATGTGATTATATCTCAACTGCTCTCCAAGGGATGGGCAATAAAAGATGGCCAGCCAGTGATGTCCAAGTCCCATAAAATGAAAAAAAATCCTAATGTCAATTTCAAAAAAAGGTCACATTAACAGGTTGTAGACTGTCAAGAAACAAGTTGCTTATTTACATTTATCACATCAGTACTTGCTTAGAGACATGAATGGTAGCATATAAAATGACAGTGTAAGAGTTTAAAATAAACTGGATTTGTGATGAAAAGTAGAGAGAAGTTTTCCTCAGAGCAAGACAAGGTGTGTACTATAACTGGATGTTTTCTTTAAATCAAGAACGACATTATACTCAAGAGTATAACACAGCAGTGGCTTGTCCATCAAGATGATTATTCTTTATTTGTAAAAGATAGTTGATCAAATGCTAGATTTTGGCATATTTTCTATCTAGAAAAAATGCATTAAGATGTTATGATACAAAATTAATACTTGAGGTGGCAGTGATGTATAGTGATATTGTCACTAGACTGGTAATGCAGAGACCCAGGGCTGTCCTTTGGGGACCAGGGTTTGAATCCCACTATGGCAGAATGTGAAAATTTAATTCAATAAAAAAAGTCTGGAATTAAAAATGAAATCTGCCATCCTTGGAGGAAAAAAAATCTGCTGTCTTTATTGTTGATCTGAAGTCACATGTAGGCCAGATCCAGTGTGATTAACTCTTGCCTGGCCTCTGGAATGGTCAGCAAGCCACAGTTCCAAGGACAATTAGGAATGGGCTGACCTTGTCAGTGACACCCACATCTCATGAAAGAAAATAAACAGCAATAAATGGTAATTGGGTTTGCTAGTCCAACCAGCAATGCCCACATCCTCTGAAAGAATTTTTTCAAAATTGAAACAATTCTGTGCTCATCATTAACAGCTACTGTAGCATTATACTGAGCTCTCAATGATAGCCACGAGAACTGTTGTGTCAATTCTGTAATGAGCCTCCAAAATTATTTACAGTGAAGCTTTTAGTTCCATTAGGAAGATGAAATAAATTTTGCCAAAATTTAACTTTCTATACCTAAAATATCAATATTTAAATGTGACTTCTGATTTCATTAGTTCATCATTAATGATGTGTCAGAAACTCTCAAAGTACATTTCCCTACAGCTACTCATGAACTGGGGCACCTTATCAAATGCCTTCTGGAAATCCTTTTTGAAGTCAAAATGTAGTGTTGTTTGAAATGAAGGTTCTTGGATTATAAGATTGTCTCAGCAGCTATTATGGTATCCACTCTAATTGCTCAGGGTTGCTTTAACTGTTAAGATTGAGAGATGGAATCAGGTTTACAGGGAAAAGAGAAAAGTTCCTCTCATCTCTGGTTCTATAAACACAGCACTTTCAAAACTGTCCAATTACTTACAACAGACCAGCAGCAGTTTCATCATGGGCTAAAGATGTGGTCTGCTTCTCTTGAAGATATTCTTCTGTGAATCAGCTGAAAATAGGCTTTGAGAAGGCCTTAAAATTTAGGCCTCATGGTTTGGTAACAGGCTAGTTGTTACAACCTGGTTGCTGTAGCAGTGTTACTTCTGTGTTTTGTAGTGTTCTGTGCAAGCAAACAGTTCTTATAATAAACTACTTTCACAATAAGAGTTAAGGTCATGTGATAACTGACCATGGTATATGGGAGTTATCAACAATCCTTTCATTTAAGGAATGTAGCTCTCATCTCATATCAAAACACAATGGAGGCAAAAATAGGAGCATTAGCACTTGTACAAAAATCAAATTTCAAAAGCTCATCTTTTATTCTGATCAGTTTTGGAAATAAGTGGTCTAAAACTATTATTCTTGCTTTTATTTTGTTTATTCTTGGCAATGTGATGTGCAGCATGCCAGAAGGCTGTGGTTATTATAACTCTTAGAACTGGTTCTACAAGTTTTCATAAGCTTGGCCAACTTGTATTTCCAAAAGTCAGGTAATTAGTACAGCCATTCTAAAAGACCAATAACATCCATTTTAAAACAGGGTACAGTTTAACAATGTAATATTGCTTAGCTTTACAGATAAAGACTGGGTAACAGGTATACTATCATTTTTAATTCATCATTCTTTAAACTGAAATCTACTCAGTACTAAAACATGAAGTAAAAGCTATTTAATACAGAACATCAGTAAAATGTACATACATTTCAAAAACCTAGTCTTTATTAACTAAATTTCAGATATTGATTCTGCAAATACCAGCTGTAGCATAACCATTATATTTAAATTTCAGTGTACAGTTTAAATACATTAGGCTTTTGGGTAGCTACTAATCTTTTGCATTATTGGTGAACTATGATAAAATGCATAGAATTGGTTTTCAATAATTTAAATGAGAACATTCCTGCCAACATAACACTGCAAATAAATCAAACCCAGTCACCTACCTTGATGCTTATAATAGGGATTACTGTGATAAAATAGAACATACACCAACCATTAAATCTTCAACTTTTAGCAATAGTGCTAACCTAGAGGTGATGGAAACCCTACACTTTTTTCCCTCTTAAAAGTGAAAGATCTGGACAGGCAATTTTCCAGTAACTTTTTTTTTTGCAGTTTACTTGTGGGTTAAAAGCATCAAATCACAGCCACTACATTTACCTCAAATTTTAAAGGTAATCCTGTTATTGGTGATTGGAACTATTCTGCCCATTTTGCCCCCAGCTGCTCCAGTAGCAAATCTGGAGTCAGTGTCCTGGCTGCCAGCTGTTACTGAAATCCAAGCTCTGTCACTCAAGATTTTAAGCAGACTTGGACAGTAGATTTGAATCTTACAAAAGATCAAGATACCAACACTAAGCTATGAAGCCATTTTTCTAGACTTTAGGTACCAAAATGCTCCTTGGGATATTTTGGGAACAAAGAGGAAGACTTGATTAAAGCCTGTCAAAGCCAGTGTACAAATGCTGATATTTGCTACTTCAGAGTCTTACTCTAAAATGGTTGGAGTCCAGAAGACTAAACATTTAATTGCCAAAAGGTGCTTTGCATTAAACATGCTGTGTACTGCTATCATGTCTAAAGGGTCTGTAGTAGATTAGGTTGTAAGAGTACTACTTTTGCTTAAAATGGCTGATACAGATGCACAAAATGTCTCATTCCAATACAGCTTGATTTTAGGAGCAGGTACAGCAAGATTGTCATCTTGTGGAGCTTAAGAAATTCTCTTGAATAGAAGCAAAATTGTGCTTAGCTTTGTACACAAGCTACAAACCCATCCAATGTCAGGACATTTTGCTGAGCTCTTGTCAGTGTGATACAAGAGCAGTTATCCACAAGTAAGGACACAAGTTAGAGGAAAATTCACCTTAGAGTTGTTCCAACATGTTGCATTTGGAACCAAGATTCACAAAATTCTCAAGATCAGAGCAGAGTATCCTAATCAAAATGAGAACCCAAGGAGTAATTCTTATGGTCAGAATCTACACAGTATACTACCAGAGTATGTAGATGGGAATTGTATAAACACCTAAGAAAGTGTTAAGTTGGTCTTGGAAAGTGTAGGCAGAAATGAGATAGTCAAGAGTTTACTCCTTTGCTATAAGCATACAACAATCCAAGATGGGAAGAAGCAATTATGCCCTTTAGAATTTGGCACAACTAAAACTCAGTTAAAAAAGAAACAGCACAAATCTCTGGATAAAACCCAAGAGCAACTTTGATAAATTCAAAGTTTCCTACCTCTAACTAGAACTTGAATTTGTTAAGATAAGTGATGAATTCATAATATTTTGAATAACCAAGTTTACCATCTAGGAGGGAGAAAAAAAAAATCAAAAATCTAGGAAGTCATGCAAAAAAAACAGTTCTGAGCAAAGTCAAATTTAAAATCAGATACAGGGACAAAGAACTAACAGCATGGGAAACAGGCCCTTTGGCCCAACAAGTCCACACCACCTCCAATGTTCCCACCTCAACCTGTGATCCCCATCTATGTTTATAGATCTGTGGATTAAAAACCAAATGTGAGACAATTTAGGGAGAATTTGTTTTGCCAATTAGCCTAAGAGCACATCTTTGGGATGTGGGAGGAAACCTGAGCACCTGGAGAAAACCCATGCAAGCACAGGGAGAATGCACAAACTCCCAAATCCATGTATCTGCACAGATGATAGTCACTGAGCTGTTGTGTTGACCATCAAATGGTCCAGGTCAAGTGTACACTAATGACATGAAGCAGTAGGATACTCAAATCCTAGAGTAGCCCTCTCAACCCATTGAGTGTATGCCCCTTGTCAGTCATTGTCATCTTACACACTTCCAGGGACTCAAGGCTCATGATCCCTATTTTAAAATCAGTTCTAGACCCCTCCATTCCTATTCTGTTCATGTGCCCGTCTAAGTATTTCTTAAAAATAAGAGTGCCTGCCGCCACCACTTTATTTGGCAGTACATTCCATACCCCCACCACCCTGTGAAAAAGCTCCCTCTAGCATCCAATGTAGTCAGGCTTTCAAGTATTGCAAAACAGCCAGAAACAAAGACTTCAAGATTATCCTAGTTGATTTCTGCTTTGTAACCACCACCCAAGTTTAGTTGAATAAAGTGACTGGCTGTCTTAATTTGCAACTGGATGCAAAATTCTTGTTCTGGGACTTGAAACAAAATTTAAACATCCATAGGATCCCTACAATGCAGAATGAGCCATTCAACCTATCATATCTGCAACTCAGTATCTTATTCTTGTAAAGTCACATGGTTTTGTTAATCCATCTAACCTACACAGTTTGGGACTGTGGGGGAAAATCCAGAGCACCCAGAGGAAATCCATGTAGACTGTACAAACTCCATACAGATATTACCCAAGACTGGAATTTGAAAAAGTCCTGGGATGCTGTGAGGAAACTAACCACTGTGCTGCTCATGTCTAGGTGATTATCTCACTGGGCTATTACTTAAATTAGCCTGAAGTTAATGTGCAGCCTCCATCAGGAGACTTCAGAACACAATGCAAACTGTAACATTTAAACATGCAACTGTTAAGCTAAAGCCTGGAAGGTCAAGTTGTTTGGTGCAATCTGTATTACAGAAACAAGCTACATGTGAATGGAACTTTCTAGAAAGCAAACATGCTTTTACACTTTCAGCCTAATGATTTAATTTGACGTGTAAAAGAATGTTCCAATGCAAATACATTTAGATTTGTGATGCGGGCTTGGGTCTACGCTGTGTAGTCCTTCTATACAATTCCTCAGTGTCTTTGACTCCAATGAGATCTATTAGATCATGGCCACCTTAATCAGAAAAGCTGAATAATAGCTATTATAATCTTGTTACTTTCAAGTAGTGTATTGATTACTTTTATCCCCAGTTTCAGACAGAATGAGAGCCAAATTAAACCATGCCAGAACTTATTCAGTTTGCCATCTTACCATGAAACTCAAACCAAGTAATTTATTTATAATTTGAAAAAGTTAACATTTATTAATGTTTAGTGTACACAAGTTCATTTGCCATTTGTGACCAACTATACCAAACATTATCAAAGCAATGATTATTGCTGAGCATCCAATTAGTATCCAGGAATAGGACTTCATGTAGTTGTTATCTAGAAGATGAAAAAAAATGTTTTAGTATTACTGAAGTCATTTCTTCAGCCGATTTAGATAAAAAAATTTTTCCAAAAACCTCTCTCAATCTTGTTTTCAACAGGAAAAACTTGCAAATACGTCCTGATGATACATATCCTCGGAGATGGTGTTCCGCATCAGCGCTCCGACCTGCAGTTGTACACAGCTAGTCAGTACAAAGTGTCACATGGCACAATAAATATGCCCTAATCTTAAAATGCCTTACCCATTCGTTGTTTTCCTGGTACACAGAGACCAGGACAGAGGAGCTCGTTTACTGGTTCTGTCCTGCACAAGACTACACTGCAATGAAAATATACCTAAAAAAGAGAAAGGCAGCATCAGCTAAGACATGTAAACAAATGCATTGTTAATCAATGTTGAGCTGAAGCAATCCTCACCTGCTCCAAGATATCAGCATTTCCCAAGGTAAAGGCAAACATCTTCACTTCAAACCTTTTGAAGTGAGTGGGATATCTGACCCTCTCACTCCTGCTTACTGGATGGAAGATAGTCACATGCATGTCCGCCTTGTTCTCACAGCTACAAAAACAAGACAGACAGCTGGTTACCCAAATTCAAAATCATGGAGCTTCCAAATGACAGAAGCAGCTCATTTTCTTGCCTGTTGACAACAATTGGCCACTGTGGAATGCCATGTTGGTCTTGTGATGCAGTTGCCCAACAATCTTGCAGGAACAATTCAATTTGGGGGTCTTCATTGTGCAACAGTTGCACTTCAAAGTAGAGGGAGTCAGCCAAATATTTCACCACTGGATAGTCACTGTCTTCATACAGGTTAGTGTATGACACTTCTGCAAAACAAGCAGATGAAGTGTTTGTGAACTTTGTTTCACATTGACCTTGGCTATTAACAAATAGCCTGGACGTTTGCTCAAGCCATTTTATGCAACTGACTTTATACACTAGCTAGTTTTACCTTTGGCAAGCTGCATAGCCAGGACTAGAGGCCCATAGCCAGGTGAGACTACTGGCTGAGGATTAACCTGGTATTCAAACTGATGATGCAATGTGTCATTTACATGGTAATGACATGATATTGCAAGCCTAGGGAAGAACAAACAGTTACTTACTATTTCACATACCTACCAAAAACACCCTTTGCTCAGATGATTCTTACCTATATGTGGGATCACTAGGTGCTGACTTTTTGAAGTATGCCACTTCATTCTCATAGATCATGTAATCCTGCTCAAACTATTACAAGAGAAATCAAAGTCAATTAATAATTGACTGTTGAATCCTAAATGCTAACAGGTATTTTAGACAGAAATTCAATTACTGGCCTACCCGTCTACTTGTTCCACATGAAGCTGCAGTAAATTCAAAGGTGGCTTGGAATTCTGTACTCTCCTTTGGCTTACAGGCTTTATCTTTCAGCATCATTTTGCCATCTATTCCCAACAGTGCTTCAAGTTTTACAGCAGTAATGACAATTCTGCCATCTGGGAAACAAGCTAAGGAAAAGAAACTAGTCAGTGTGTCATTCTTAGATTTATATAAATCTGAGTGTGTGCAAGTCAACAGCTTACTTAGAAGGTTGTCTATTGAAAAGCTGCAAGAAACAGAGAAGTTGACTAGCACATCCAAGGTCTTCTTATCCCTGAGCTTGAAGTCAAATCTATTGCGAAGGCCTTGATTGTTTAATGCCTGTAACAAAAACCACAATTAGGCTCATCTGGAATCCCATCAAGCAGGATACTGGATAGGCAGCAACTTACCTCATGGACAACTGGAGCTGCATCACGTGGAATTGTGATTACCGAGTGGGTATTGTTCTCACTCAAGGTATAACCATGCCGCTCAGCATAATGAGGGGTTAGCTGTACATTTCCAACGAAAGGAATCCAGTAATAATCTGATGTTTCATGCATCACCACCAGTGTGATGTTCTCTTCATCACAAAAGCCATTTGCCACAGGAAGTGCTGAGGGGAACATTTTATTTTAGAGCATTGAAATTGCCTTTTTAATCTGCACGTGGAGAAAGAAAGCCCCTTACCTATTTTGTGCTGGTGTATTAAATGAGCTATGTATACAAATGTAAGATTCTCTGGTACCACGGTCAGAGTGTAGATGACATCCAGGGTATATTGTTCAATGCCATTTCCTATATACTGAGAAGAGGAAAGGCAAAGTTAGTAATGTGACCAAGCTGCAATGTAGAAACAGCTGATATTTTACATGCATTTTAGTAGAAAGTTTGATAAAGGTCCCTCACGGTAGGCTGGTACAAAAAGATGAAATCACATCAGATAAGGGTGAACTAGCTTGGCCATAGTGGAAATCTTTTTTCTTGGAGGAATGTGAAGTGGTGTTCTGCAGGGCTGTATGGGGATATTTGTGATATGATTCAAAAGATGCAACTGGTCTTATTAGCAATCTTTGCCCACAAACTTAAGCATTGTTGATAGTGATAATGTTTCATAATACAGCAGGCTAGAAAATTAGGTGGAGAAAAATGGCAGATTGTAATCATTTTGGTAATCCAATGCAGGGGAGCTATATAATAAAATGGGAGCATTATCAGGAGTATAGACACAGGGATCTGGGACTGCAAGTCCAGAGATCCTCAAAGGTTGCACTACAGGTGGAAAAGTTATATGGCATGCTTGCACTTATTGGCCAGGGCATAGTATAGAAGTTGGCATATGTTACCATTACATAGAATGTTGGTTAGGCCACATTTGGAACACTGCATCCATTTCTGGTTGCTATGCTACCAGGATGGAGGCTTTGAGAATGCAGAAAAAAGTTTACCAAGATGTTGCCTGATATGGAGGGTCTTAGCTATGAGCTAAGATTGAGTAAACTAGGGTTGCTGTCTCTGGAAAGGGCAGACAGAAGAGTCAAAGGACAAATCAATAGAAGTTTATAACAAAAAAATTGAAGGACATAGATAGCTTCCAACTGTTCATCCCTTTCTCCCCAGATCAGGGATGACAAAAGGGGTCACAAGTTGAAGGTTTTGAAATGGGAGTTTGTTTTTAAGCTGGATAGTGGCAGGGACATGGAATACACTACCAAAGGATAGTTTTGTTGAGGCAGACTTGCTACAATCATTTAAGACTTTATGCATAGCCACATGAACAGACTGGAATAGAGGCATATAATGGATGGTCTAGTTAGGAACAATTGATCAATGCAGACTTGGAAGGCTAAAAGAGCCTGTTTCTGTGCTGTATTGTTCTTTGTTTGTATTTATTACCTTCCTGTGTACAACTGGTGACTCCATTGGAACTTCAAGGAGGAATATTTTATTTAGGACAGTCTCATTGTTAGTCCCATTGTATACATTAAACATCTGGCTTTCTTCATCCACAGGGAAGGATTGAGTGCCCAGAGTCAGTTTTTTTAGTTCAACATCAGGAAGAAAGTTGCCCAGTGTGACATTGAATAGCCACTGCTCAGGAATGGTATCTGGAAAACATGAAAAGCTAAATTTTGTACAGTGGATGAACAGCATCAAATGGGCATTGGTTTTCCATTTAGTTGCTCTTGCTGTAAATGTCACATGCACAGTTCAATATCTTGCTGAAATGTTTATCCTTAGTAAAGGTAAGATTTGCAGGAATATCATGAGGCAATGTACAAAAATTAGAATGTGTGCCATTTCAGATGGAACAAGTTTAGCAGAGGTTGGGTGACATTGAGGCAACAAGCACTCATCCTGGTGTTAATTTGCAATCCTAATATAGGATGTTCATTTTCAAATTTCAGCTATGATTCAGTGTCCCAATTGTTCCATGCATTAGGCCCGTCATCTTGTTTCCTTCAGAAAGGAAGTTGAATTCTATCATGGCCTGTGTCTAACATTAATGCTTGAGTGATTTAGCATAGACAGCCATTGCTTATAGAGCAGAGTTTCATCTGCAGAGGCAGATGAACTGCCATAACAAACAAGTCAGATTTAAATCTTAGTAAAAGCTCAAGTAGACCAAGTGATCCTCAAATGTTAGGCAACAGTGTGAATGCTTCCTCAGGTCACATTTTGTGAAGTGGGGAAGCCCCTCCCACCCCACCCATGCAAAATATGCTAGTTTTGCCATGCTTAGTTTTAAAAAGTACATACCATCTATGAAAACCAGGGGCTGAGGAATAAATGGTGTAGTAACTGGACGGATCACATTTATTTTATTCAGTCCCCATGTTTCATCTTCCCATAAGTGTTCCAAGAACAGATTAATGCTGTACATAATACCATACTGTCCATCTACCACATGGCTCTGAAAATGAGAGAGAGGAGAGAGAGAGATAATTCAGTGTTAGTCATCTCTATGATCCAAATTCTGTTTTAACCTGAAGTGTGAAGGATACTATTGCCAGGTTAGAAATTTTGGCAAGAACACTGCTTTTCATATTCCACCCCACCATCCAAGTTTAAATTGCTGGGAGATACAAACAGAATTTATAGCTTTAGTTATTTTGTGTAATGACATTTCTAAAAATTTGTGCAATATAGAGCAGGGCTGGTGCTGTGTAAAGATGTAATTGACAGCAGCTAGTTAGGGAACACTGATTCCTAGCTGGAGAGATTGGATATTGATACACCTGGGGGAGGTTCCCTGTCCACTGAGTTAACTGTCATGTTTGGTCTGTCATCAAGGATGGGAAGCAAGGTGACAAGTGAGGCAGAAAGCAATAGTGGAATAGCCATTGTCAAACATGTTTGATATTGCAGCTGAAAGCAGGGAAGATGAGGGGAAATTGACCACCACTTTTTGGTGAGGGTGGCACAGTAAAATAAGAAAGGGTGAATAAGGATAGGGGCAGCAAAGACAAAATAAAAAAGGTAGTTGTGCTGCAGGGCCAAGTGTTAGGCAAGAGACTGTTCTCTACAGCTGAGAACTGTCCAGTAGCAGGATTAAAAATCCCATATCAGTGCTTGACAGAAGAGTGGGAAGGATAGGATTTGGTGATGATCTATAAAAGGCACCATGGTAAAACCAACTAGTTAATATTTTAGAAAAGCAAAAACACAAGAGCAAATTTGGCATTGGAGTTGATGTTCTTTAAAGACCAAAGTGGGAGAAACAAGTTTGGGTCTGTGGACATTTCTCTCTCCCACCCAGAATGGAGCAATACCATTGGGACAGCCTCACCTGGACAACATTGGAATCAATCTTCACAATTTAGTAGACAAGATAGTAGAGTGTTTCAAATCAAACTATTGAGGGGCATTCATGCCAAAGATTTGGAAAAAAGGCAAGGCAATTGTGCCAGATCAGGTGTTGGTGGCTAACTAGTAAATACAGGGCATTTACTAGTTAATGTCCCCATCTGCACAACTTCTTGTAAAGTGGAGCAGGAGTTAAAGGATTATTGTTTTCCCAATCTTACCAATGAAGTGGCAGATACTTGAATATTTTATTTTTAGCTTCATGGTAGAAGAAACCCAGAGGTGAAAAGACTCCAAAATAAAGATTAGCAAAAAGGTCTTGCATCTTAGGATAGTTTCAGTCCAAGTGTTTTTTTAAAAAAAAAAGCCAGTTAGCCCATTGGTTGAGAAAATCCATTTGAAGTGGAGAAACAGGAATATAAACAAGCAGGAGGACTGATAACAGCAGAAAGTTGTTCAGATTTAAGGTGCTCAAGTGGTTATCACAGGAGCTCATGTTGAGTAATGTTAGTTACTAACAGAACCAAAAGAAGTCTCTAGGTAGGTAAACTGGAGTGCCACAGGGGTTGACTCGAAATGTACAAAGAGTAAGAGAATGGACAATCATGTGACAAACGTGGGTAGAAAAGCAGAACATTAGAGAAACCATACAGAATTCTGCAGTTCTGAAAGATCTGATACCTCCATATAAGAGAATATAGGAGGGAATGTCTACGGAGTCTCTGTGGGTGGAAGTTAGGAATAGCAAAGGGTCGGTGACGTTGCTGGGTGTATTCTATAGGCCGCCCAATAGTGACAGGGAAGTTGCGGTGCAGATAGGGAAACAGATACTGGAGAGATGTAGAAATAACAGAGTTGTTGTGATGGGAGACTTCAATTTCCCAAACATCAACTGGAATTAGCCCAAGGGTAGGGGTTTGGATGGGGAGGAGTTTGTTAGGTGTGTTCAGGAGGGTTTCCTGACACAGCACATGGACAAGCCTACGAGAGGAGAGGCTGTACTGGACTGGTACTAGCTAATGAACCAGGACAGGTGATGGATCTCTCGGTAGGAGAGCATCTTGGGGATGGAGATCATAATTTTATCTCCTTCACCCTTGCACTGGAAAAGGATAGGATCAGGCAGGCTAGGAAGGTGTTTGTCTGGAAAAAAGGGGAAAATATGAAGATATCAGGCAGATGTATTTTGTGATTTCATCTGTCTGTTGTTATTCTAGATAAGGTGAGGTTTGTTTTATTTTAGGTTTATTGTAATTGATATTAACCGTTATCTATGATACATATTGTATGTTTTGTTGATTATGTTTGAATTGATGTACATTAATGTATTAATTTATAATATTGCCTTGTTGTTTTTCTGATTGCTATAAAGTTTTGCGTGTATGTGTGGTGTCGATATAATGTTGTAAATTTGTTTAACTGGTAACTGTGTTTATTTGTTTTGTACCTGAATATTTTTGACAATGTTTGTTTGTTAGGGTTTTTATTGTGATATGTCGATCGTGTTATCATTATTGTGTGCTTTGTTCCTTAGTGTCTTGACATTTTGCTGTTACAAAAAATGTTGTCTGTGTTGTTGGGGTGAATTAAACTGGAAGTAGTGTCTTGGGGAAAAAAGCAAGAAGGAAGGTGGCAGATATTCAAGGAATGCTTGTCTGGAGCTCTGCACGACAACGTTCCGGTGAGACAAGGAGGTTTTGGTAGGACGCGGGAACCGTGGTGTACGAAGGCAGTGGTGAACATTGTCAGGAAGAAAAGAAAGGTGTATAAAAGGTTCAAAGAGCTAGGAGATGTTGGGGATCTAGAGAAGTATAAGGCTTATAGAAGAGAGCTTAAAAAGGAAATTAGGAGAGCAAGAAGGGGGCATGAGAAGGCCTTGGCTGGTAGGATTAAGAGGAATTCCCAAGGCTTCTACAAATGAGAAAGAAGAGGATAAGACCTATAGAGGTGAAGGGGAAGTTCTGTATGGAACCGGAAGAAATGGCAGAGGCTTAATTGATTACTTTGCCTAAGTATCAACGTGGAAAGTGATCTGGGAGGATGCACTACAAGTTTGCAGCAGACTGAAAAGATTGAGTATGTAGATATTAAGGAAGTGGATGTGTTAGAACTTTTAAATGCTATCAAGATAGACAAGTCTCTGGGACCAGATGGGATGTACCCCAGGTTATTGTGGGAGGTGAGGGATGTCATTGCCAGGGGCTCTGCAATGATCTTTGTGTCGTCAATGGAGATGAGAGAGGTTCCAGAGGATTGCGGACGTGGTCCCTATTTTCAAGGAAGGGAACAGGGATAGTCCTGGAAATTACCGACCGGCGAGTCTGACCTCAGTGGTTGGTAAGCTGATGGAGAGGCTTCTGAGGAACAAGATTTACGAGCATTTGGAGAAGTTTAGGTTGATTAGAAATAGTCAGCATGGTTTTGTAAAAGGCAGGTCGTGCCTTACGAGCTTAATTGAGTTCTTCATCAATGTGTTCAGTCACATTTTCGAAGGAAGAGCAGTGGACGTGGTGTACATGGACTTCAGCAAGGCATTTGACAAGGTCCCACATGCAAGACTTCTTGAGAAGGAGAGGGGCCATGGGATCCAAGGGGCTTTGGCCTTGTGGATCCAGAACTGGCTTGCCTGCAGAAGGCAGAGGGTGGTTGTGGATGGCTCTTTTTCTGCCTGGAGGTCAGTCACCAGTGGAGTGCCCCAGGGATCTGTTCTAGGACCCTTGCTGTTTGTCATTCTCATAAATGACCTGGATGAGGAAGTGGAGGGATGGGTGTGTAAGTTCACCGATGACACGAAGGTCAGTGGTGTTGTGGATGGTCTGGAGGGATGTCAGAAGTTGCAGCATGACATCGACAGGATGCAAGACTGGGCGGAGAAGTGGCAGATGGACTTCAACGTGGATAAATGTGTTGTAGTCCATTTTGGCAGATCCAACAGGATGAATGAATACACTACCAAAGGTAGGAGTCTTAGCTGTGTGGAAGAGCAGGGGGATCTTGGGGTACAGGTCCATAAGACTCTCAAATCGGCCTCCCAGGTGGAGGATGTGGTTAAGAAAGCTTATGGTGTACTGGCCTTCATTCATTGAGGGATTGAGTTCAGGAGTCAGGAGGTAATGCTGCAGCTTTATAGGACCCTTGGCAGACCACACTTGGAGTACTGTGCGCAGTTCTGGTCGCCTCACTATAGGAAGGACGTGGAAGCTATTGAAAGGGTGCAGAGGAGATTTACAAGGATGTTGCCTGGATTGGGAGGCATGCCTTATGAATACAGGTTGAGGGAGCTGGGACTGTTCTCCCTGGAGAGACGAAGGTTGAGAGGCGACCTGATAGAGGTTTACAAGATGTTGAGAGGAATAGATAGGGTGGACTCTCAGAGACTATTTCCCAGGGCTGAAATGGTCGTGACGAGAGGGCACAGATTTAAGTGCAGGGAAGCAAGTACAGAGGGGATGCTAGGGGAAAGTTTTTCACTCAGAGGGTGGTGAGTGAATGGAATCGGCTACCGTCGGTGGTGGTCGAGGCGAACTCGCTGGGGTCTTTTAAAAGACTTCTGGATGAGTATATGGGATCCAATGGGATTGGGGGGTTATAGATAGGTCTATGGCTGGGTAGGTTTTGATGCGTTCGGCACAACTTGTGGGCCAAAGGGCCCGTTTGTGCTGTAGTGTTCTATGAAAATTGCTAGATGTTTGTGGGTAATTAGGATGCCACGTTTTGATACAGCCACAGGATTGGAGAAAATGCACTGGGGTACTGGAGGGATAAATTATTGGAAGCAATTCAGAAAAATTTAAGATAAAATCCTGCAAATAAAGGTGATGCTCAGTTTAGCAGCACGAGAAGGAAACAGATTTACTCTATGGGGTTAAAAAATAGAACCAAGACAAAGTTGTAACAGCATTGCCCATTTGAGGAGGAATGTATTGGTGTGTTTAAAGTTTGGAATTCTAGTCAGACTGCTCAAATGTGCAAGTCAGAATGAGTGTGATGAGGGACATGGAAGGAGCAAGGTCATAAAATTTGACCAGCTATGATCTTATTCATAGGTCAAGCCTGCTCTGCCATGTATTTTTTTCCTCATTGTGAACAGGCTTTGATGTTTGTTAGTTGTGAAATCCACAAAATCCAATTCATTACCAACCTTATAATGTCCATCTGGTGCTCCAATTGGTACCCTTATGGCAAGGGTTGTATCATTTTTATGAAGGGTATAATTTTGTTCTGCCATTTTTATGGGGTCCAACTTTATGCCATTGACTCCCATGGAAGTGTTGTCTTGGTGAACAGCACTGGTCACAATTGGAGTGAAGACTCTTGGTAGAATCCACATGATAATGTCATCAGTGAACAAAATACCATCTGATGGATAACAGTGGAGTTGTTAATGGTAAGATATCTTAAATCCAGAAAAAAAAAAGTGAAAAAGGCAGCTTCCTGCAACGACTATAGAAAGGATCACTTGGATTCAAATCCAAAGGAAGACAGTTGAAACTGAGTTTAGGATTATGTAATAATTTGGATCCTTACCAAGAGGACAAGCCATTGCAGTGTCAACAACAAAAATCATCCAATACTGTTTGTAAAAGGTACTTGATCGTATGACAGACAAAGGCACACCTTGGACCTAAAAACAGACAGGAAGTCACATGTCAGTCTTGACATCTTGGGTCCTCAAGGAAGTGAAGTGGTACTAGTGAACTTACCAAAACAATTTGAGCCTCATCATTGTGATATGGAGCACGGAACAATATACGTGACACTGTTGTATTGATTTGATAGTTCATTTTTTGGGCTTCTTTCACACTCATACGCTTTCTGCCACCAGGGACATGAAATACTACTTGCCACACTTTACTTTCTGCACTAGTTGCCTAGATGGAAGATAAATTTTCTATTTTACCAATAGTTGCAACAAGCATGGCAAGGTCTGCACGTCATTATTCAACATGTAACATTTGATGCACATGAGCAAAGCCACAGAAGGAATAAAGAACAAGACAGAAGTTCTCAAAGATAATATTTGCAACTTCTGATATTCAGGCAAAGTCTGAACCCATGAACACAAGTTACAGTATTCTATGAAAATTCAATTTGATGCCCAATATGACTTAAGTCAGCCAAAAATCATCTATAAAAATTCTCAATGCAACAATTTTAGCTACCAACATGGATCATTGTATAATATGCTGTAGCAAAAAAAACCCATCTGATTAATGTAATGACTCCAGACCTACAAGCAATCCGATTGCTCATCCCTTGTTCAGAAGCAGTTGAGTCAAATGCTGGCTATCCAGCAATAAGTCCCACAAAAATACAAGACTACAGGCAATTCCTCATGATTTCCTTACTTCTGGAAGTACTAATGACCAGTCTTGAGCATCTTGTGCATAATCTTGCTCAATTGGTGGTATATTTCTTGGCACTGAGACCTGCACACAAGAGATTTGATAACTGGAATAATGCATTAAAAAAATACAAGTTGGTGATAATGACAGCAAAAAAGTAAAATTGTTTGATTAGATTCAACAACTTATTGCTGGCTTAATTCTAATCTCAATTGCTATCAAATAATGGTAATCATAGCAAAAAAAACATGACTTACCTGCATATAGTTTTCTTCACAGAAAATTTCTCTGGCAGCCCACGGCGAGTACATACAAGATAGCATTTGAATATATGTTGAAGACACTACTCGGCTACTTCCTACCTGTATTTGTACAGTGAGGTTGAACTGTTCATCAGCCTGCAAAACAGTGTAAAAGCAGTAAAGGTCACATTTGGACATGGTTATCCTATACACTTTTGCCTATCCCACATTAAAGCAATTCTGATATCAAGAATTCTACTGTCAGATGAAACTTTACTAATTATTATAGAACATCAGACTCAGGTTAAAATATATGGACATTCAAATCAAAGTGCATAGAGTCCCAAGCTCAACTTATTTTTCCCCTTTCTTGAACTCGGTTTTGGCACCAGCTCACCCAAGACATACCAAAAATCTTTGAGGGGGAGGGGCGGCAGTGGAAGGGAAAAGAGAAGCTTTTAATAAAGAATCACATCTTACCACATTATGCACACAACAGCTAAGGATGGAGGCACGGAATTCAATATTATCCCAGGGATCCACTGCAATTGTGTAACCACATTGTGAAGCAAAGTCAGGTGTAACAAGATAGATATTGCCAGCTGGATCTGGTGACGGCAAAAAAGTTGGAATTTTAATACAAATTTGAAACACTCAATTTTAGTGCGACTATCTTAAAAAGACAAACGTGCTTTTAGCTGAGAAAATATACAAAAAGATCAATTGGTGCATACGAAAGCATGCATCCATTCTAATTTGCTTTTTTAAAAAACCCCAGTAAAGTATTAACCTGGTAACCAAGCCTGAGCTACACGCGTTTGTCAAAGGGACAAAGTCACCCGTATACAAGGCAGAAACAATTGTGGGGAGTTGTTTTTTGCATTTCAATTAATTTATCTGGATGCATTGAAAGTCATGGTACTGATCAGGCAACCTATTAGGCGTGGCGTTTTATATCTTTTCGCAAGATATGCGAATCAGAGCATTAAAAACTTGTTTTAAATGCAACAAACTGCATACAGGTACGAGAATTAACTTGCTACTGCACTCTACATTTAGTTTGTTAAACTAACATTAAAAACTACCAATAAGTTGTTAGCGTCTCACAAAAGTGGAATACAGGATTACTTTTTGCACGCCTCACTTTGGTTCTTTTTAAAAAGACACTGCTTTTCAGCGAGCATCACTGTACATTGATGGTCAGATTCGGGTACAGTGAAATGGCTGCAATTCCTGAATTACACGGTCAGTGACGCTGACCAAGGTTCCCATTACACTTGTCCTAGATCTAGAAGTCGAGAAACTTTTAGAAATAAGTAAATCAAAAAAGTTAAAGGCTGCTAACTCACCAACAACACTAATCTGCCAAAACTTCCCAGCAAGAAAGTGCTTATTGAGTCCAACCCAAAATTCACTGTCACGGCATTCAGTCTTCAAGAAACCTAAAAGTAAACCACAGGAATTCCTTCAATATTAAACTCCAGACGTGGGAAAAGGACAGAAAGACACCCGGTTTAGCAGCAACACTGACCTGGAGGCGCAGTTTGCATCCATACGGCAGACGTCATCACAACTACCGATAATATCAATCTGTTAAACAAACAGGGCAGCCGTGAACACAAAGATGGGAAAGCCCTTTCTGACTCCCTTCGCGTTACAAAACAAACTTACCGAAATAACAGGGCAGACGCCATAGTCAAAATTCTATCCTCAAACTGCCCCATCCACGGCTTTAAGTTCTTTCCACCGAACACAAATGAAATGCAGACACGCTCCCAGTGAAAGGAGTGAGGAGGTGCGCACTATTTAACCCGGGCTCCGGGTTCAGAGTCACGCGCTCATCAGCAGCACCTGCCGCAGGTTCCCAGGACGTCAGTCAGCGGCCGAACCTTGTCCAGAATGGATGGAGAGATCACCACAGACCCGAGAGACCACAAAAACCATGTACAGCATGCTGACTATATTCTATGATCATAGGTTTGACTCCAATGCCAGAGTTGGAGGTGTCCACTGCTGAAGGCATGAGTGCCAGTAATGGGATAAAGTGAAAACAGTCTGAGCAAACGTGGATAACGATGCTGAGGTAGACTGTGTCATGGACTGCGGAAAAGACCAGCCGGTATAATGTCCCAGGGTCACATAGAATACTGTGTGTCTTTGATGTCGGATCATTTTGGTGCTGTGATTGAGAAAAACGTTTTCAGTGATTCAGAGCGAGTTGTGGCCTCTTTTAAGGTCAAACCAAATAAACAAACTCAAGTTAAAAGTGGACAAAGTAAAAGGGGCAGCTCCGCAAAAAGAAGCGGAACAGTCTGAACAAAATCAAAGTAGCAAGGAAACTTAAAACGTCAAATTAAAATGTGATTATTAGGGACAATAATGCATCCCAGCCCCTGCAGTGCCCAATGGGCGCAGAAGGTGTCAACTGCATGCTCCCTCTCCAGGAACACCAGGCAACGACCGTAGCCATGGTAGAGTGGCAGACAGTCAGGACGGACAGCCCTCTCGATCGCCTGCTGTAAATAGCATATTTTACTGGGCCCAGGAGCAGGTTTCAAAGCAAGTTGTGGTGAAAGATCCGTATATAAGATACGGATCTTATATTTACATATAAGATGATTAGAGGTTTAGATAGGGTGGACAGTGATAGCCTTTTTCCTAGGATGGAAAAAGCTAGCACGAGGGGACACAGCTTTAAATTAAGGGGTGATAGTTATAGGACGGATATCAGAGGCAGGTTCTTTACCCAAAGGGTGGTTCGGAGTGGAATGCCCTGCCTGCAGCGGTTGTAGATGCGCCAAGTTTGGTGGCGTTTAAGAGGTTAGTTGATAAGTATATGGAAGAGAAGGGAATGGTTTAGTTTGGAGGGGCATTGCTTTTTTATATTGGTCGGCGCAACATCGAAGGCCGAAGGGCCTGTTCTGTGCTGTAATGTTCTATGTTCTATGTTCTATATGTGTGGGAGGAGGTGGTTGGATAATGCCATATGTTAGCATCACATATAAAAATATGACTGGAAATTAAACATTGGACATAATGGTAATTGCGTTTTTTGTGGGGGGGGGGGGTGGCGAATGGTGAGTGACACCATCTATGAAGTGGAAAACCTTTACAACCTTAACATTTATCGGGAGCAGATAAGTGATTAGCAGATAGACTGCACAGCAAAGCAAAACATAGCAGATACATTGAGGTGACTGGTCCTCTTCGGATCTCTAAGTGCACTGAACTCAAGCTGAAAGACGCACTGTGTCCAGTGGAAACTTGTTGCAGTCGAGATCCAGGTTAGTGTGAAATAACATTTCAAATGTGTCATGGCATCTGCTGAATCTTCTCCATGAATGGAATATTCTTAATGTGGGAAGAAAGATAGAATTGCTACTCTAAAGTTCTCGCCTGGGATAACTGGAATTCTGTGGTTATATTGAAGTATCTGTGTGCTCTTATCTAGGTGTCTTTTATTCTTATCAAGCTCTGTTGACTGAATGGCAGTTAACAATATCTAACTGACCACATTGACTGAATTATAATCGCTGCATTAATCTCAGAGCATATTTTTATCGCTTCTTACTGTGTTTACCCTAGTCCAACGCCAGCATCTCCACGCTATGGGAAGAACATAGGAGAGTGGCACTAGGTAAACTGATCCTTAGGCAGAACTAATGAGGCTGTAACTAATCTGTCTCTCTGTGAGATAGAGAATGCAGCAATCAAATTCTATGTATTTGATTCCACAAGTAACATTGTACATGTTAATCTGGTTAAAAGATATATCTTGTTGTACGGAACTACGCTCTCCGTTCCTTGAATAATATCAGAAATCATTTATGTACCGCTGAACAGGTGGGTGAACATTCAATTCCGCAGTGTAACATTTCTGCGTGGGATCTCCATCCAATATTCTGTCGCCAGTTTTACCAGGAACTGAAAAAAATGTCCTTGTCATTGAAGATATGATGCAAAAAAAAGTTATATTCAGGAAACATTACTCCAACGTCTCATAAATGATGACGCCTATGAAAATGAATGCCTCTAATTCACTTTGTATCTCATGCAAACAGCACCTCACATTATTTCCTCAAGCCCCGAAATGGGACAAGTATCGGCGACCTTATAAAACAGAAGTGAAGGTGCATCTGCTGAGCCAAGATGACACAATTCATGGACGTGGTTCCACCTCTCAAGCCCTCAGCACAGGTTACCACCTTATCTATTGATTTTTTTCATGTGAAGTTGACACCATTGTAGATCGTTGTAAGTTATCACTGTGTTTTGTTTACATGAAACAATATCAGCAATCTAGAAATAAATTTTCATAAATAAACATGGGCACTGCTTTCATTGTCAGGGAATAGTAAACATAAAAACTAGGATTAGGAGTAGGCCTTCTGGTCCCTCATGCCTGAACCGCCGACTCAGTAAGATCGTGGCTGATCTTTTTGTGGACTCAGCTCCATTTACTCACCATAACCCTTAATTCCTTTACTATTCAAAAATTTACTTTAAAAACATTCAATGAGGTAGTCTCAACTGCTTCACTGGATAGGAAATTCCACAGATTCACAGTCCTTTGTGTGAAAAAGTTCCTCCTCAAGTCAGCCCTAAATCTGCTTCCTCCCATTTTGAGGCAATGCCCCCTAGTTCTAATTTCACCTGCTAGTGGAAACAATTTCCCGACTTCTATCTTATCTATTCCCTTCATAATGTTATATGTTTCTATAGGATCTCCACTCACTCTTCAGAATTCCAATGAGTATAGCCCCAGTCTACCCAGTCTTTTCTCATAAGCTGCCTCATAAGGAGGGTCAAAAAGAGGTGGGGGAGTGGCGTTGTTAGTTAGGGATGGCGCAGAGGGAGGATAATTTAGAGGAGTCAGGAAATGAGTTGCTGTGGGTGGAGTTCAGGAATAGGAAGGGAGCAATCACAATGCTTTCCTATACCATGGGGGTATACTATGGGCCACCCAGTAGCCCGCGGGAAGTGGAAGAAAATATATGTAAGGAAATTCTGCATAGGTGCAGAAAAAATAGGGTTGTTTTGTGGAAGACTTTAATCTCTCTGAGGTGGATTGGAAGATGCCTAGGGTGGGGTGATCTAGACAGGGAGGAATCTGTAAAATGTGTACTGGAAGGCTCTTTGGAGCAGTATGTAGCTAGTCGGAGTAGAGAGGGAGCCATACTGGATTTAGTTCTGGAAAATGAGCCTTGTCAGGTGGTTGAGGTTTCAACAGGGGAACATGTGGCAAACAGTGACCACAATTCTGTCTACTTCAGGATACTAATGGAAAAGGATGAGTGCTGTCCAAAGGGGAGGGTGCTAATTGGAGGAGGGTTAGCTACAACCGGATTAGACAGGAACTTATAGATACTGATTGGGAGAGGTTGTTTGAGGGTAAGTCCATGTTTGCATGTGAGAGTCTTTTAAGGGACAACTGATAAGATTGCAGGAAAGACATGTGCCAGTTAAGAGGAAGGATGGGAAAGGTAGGATTAGAGAGTCATGGGTAACTAGGAATATTGAGGACAGAAAGAAAAAAGAGGTGTATGTTAGGTCCAAACAACTGGGAATGGAGAGAGCTTTGGAGGACTACAGAGAGAGTAGGAGGGAATTCAAACAGGGAGTTAGAAGGACGAAAAGGGGGCCCGAAATAGTCTTGGCAGACAGGATTAAGGAAAATCCAAAGGCATTTTACTCTTATGTTAGGAAAAAAGGGTGGTTAGAGGACAGAGGAGGGGAGCAATGCTTAGAGTCTGAGGAAATGGGGGAGATCCTGAATGAATAATTTGCGTCAGTATTCATGAAGGAGAGAGACTTGTTGTCCATTACTGTCTTGGAGGGAGTTGTAGACCTGTTGGTGGAAGTGTTAGGGTTTCTAGGTAGTGTGAAAACTGATAAATCTCCAGGCCTGATGGCATTTATTCTAGGCTGCTTAGCGAACGAGATGAAATTGCTGGCCCTCTGATGCAAATCTTTGTCTCTTCTTCGGACACGAGTGAGGTCCCAGAGGACTGGAGAATAGTTAATGTTGTACTGTTGTTTAAAAAAAGGTAGTACCTGGGTGATCCCTACTATAGGTCGGTGAGTTTGACGTCAATGGTAGGGAAGATGTTGGAGAGGATTCTTAGAGATAGGATATATACACATTTAGAGCATGGCAATCTGATTAGTGATAGGCAGCATGGCTTTGTAAAGGGGAGATTGTGCCTTACGAATCTGCTAGACTTTTTTGAGAAGGTGACAAAAATGGTCGATGAAGGATGAGCCGTGGATGTCGTCTATATGGATTTCAGTAAGGCATTTTACAAAGTCCCTCATGGTAGGTTGGTGGAAAAGGTTAAGGCTCATGGGATCCAAGGTGTCTAGATGGATTGAAAACTGGCTTGCTAACAGGAGACAGAAAGTAGCAGTGGAAGGGTCCTTTTCTAGCCGGAGGTCTGTGGCTGGGGGTGTGCCGCAGGGCTCAGTATTAGGACCTTTGCTATTTATAATATACATAAATGACTTGGAAGAGGGAGTAAGTGGTGTGATCAGCAAGTTTGCAGATGACACGAAGGTGGCTGGACTTGCTGATAGTGAGGAGCACTGTCAGGCAATACAGCAGGATATAGATAGGCTGGTATATTGGGCAGGGAAATGGCAGATGGAATTTAATCCAGGTAAATGCGAGGTGATGCATTTTGGAAGAAATAACATAAGGGGGAGTTATATGATAAATGATAGGACTATTAAGAATATAGGAACGCAGAGGGACCTAGGAGTGCAAGTACATAAGTCCTTGAGGGTGGTAGGACAGATGGAGAAGGCTTATGGTATGCTTGCCTTTATAGGAAGGGGTATAGAATGTAAAAGCTGACGTCTAATGTTGCAGTTGTATAGAACATTGGTTAGACCGCATTTGGAGTACTGTGTCCAGTTCTGGTTGCCTTACCACCGGAAGGATGTGGAGACTCTGAAGGGAGTGTGGAGGAAGTTTACCAGGATGCTTCCTGGTAATGGAAGGACTGAGTTATGAGGGGAGATTGGGCAAATTGTGCTGTTCTCCTTAGAAAGATGGAGAATGAGAGATCTAATAGAGGTGTATAAGATTATGAAGGATGTAGATAGAGTGAACAGTGGTGAGCTTTTTCCTAGGTTGGATACAAAAATTATGAGGTGCCATGGGCTTAGGGTGACGGGGGCGAGGTATAATTTGGATGTTAGAGGGAGGTTTTTCTCACCGAGGGTTGTCGGGGCCTGGAATGCACTGCCAAGCAGGGTGGTGGAGGCAGGTACGCTAGAGTTGTTTAAGGTTTACTTAGATAGGCCATGAGTGGACTAGAGATGGAGGGCTACAGGAGACTATTCTAAATAAGGATGAAGAGCCTTGGGATGTTCCTGAGAATCAATTGATTCCTGTGGACCTTCCAACATATTTTATGACTCACTTGTCTTACTTGTGAGCTTCTGGGGAATTCTGTGAATATTTGTATGAGTTGTGCATGTTTATTGATGTCTTTTCTTTTAATCCACAGATGATTCGGTCCGCCTTGTTGTCCAGCAAGGGGCATACACACAGAGGGTGGTGCAAAGGCTGCTGTTGGATGTTGCTCCAGAGTTGCCTAGTGCTTCACGTTGTTAGTGTACGCTTAAACTGGACCAGCTGACAGGCAATATGACAGTTCAGTGACAATCGCTGTTTGCTGTGCAGATACATGGATTTGGGCCAGTGTCTATGGGAGTTGCACATTCTCCCTCGTGCTTGCGTGGGTTTTCCTTGGGTGCTCCAGTTTCCTCCCACACCCCAGAAAACATGCTCTTAGGCTAATTGTTAACAAATTGTCCCTAAATTTGTTAACAAATCCCCCCTAAATCTGGTTATGGTTCTTTTATTGTGGAGTCCAATAGGCATAGACAAAGGTCATAGGTAGAAGAGGGCTCTCACAAAGTTAAAATGGTGGTATGAACTCATTGGGCTTGTTTCCTATGCTGTGCTGTTCTTTGTTCTAAGCCAACACACTCAGCTCTGGCATCAACCATGGTGAATTTCCTCTGCACCCCCTCCAGCGTCAGTACATCCTTTCTCAAGTAAGGATAAGTGGACATATTATAATCACAGTATTCAATTCTCAAAATGACATCCTAGAATATGCTATCATAAAATCGCAATTTGATTTTGTGTTATAAACTAGTGACAGCTTCATCACAGACATAATGTGAGAAACACCAAGAAGGCATTGAATATTCAACAGGTAACTGGTTCAGAAAGATACAGCTTGCAGTCTTTATTATATTTGTCTTTTCCCATTGACACTTCATGTAATTCTCAATTTAGCATGTGAAATGTTACAGTATGTGAACTAGATTTAAACTGTCCATGTCCAATTATAATTTGTTTTACATTATGTAAATTGGTTGGTTGAATCAAGGTTTTCTATATTTTCAGCAGTGGGTTGTAATGAGTATTTGCATATGCATTCAAAATGTCCAGTGTTGGTTAGCATTATTAAAATATCTTCTTTTGCATAATGCCAAGGTCCAAGTTGAAATTCATAATAATTACTTTTATTCAAGAAGTGAGGTAGATATATATACACACACACAGTCATATTTGCAGCTTCTAGAATGGTATTTAGGGAACACAGTGGAACATCCAGAGGGCAGAAAGTATTGTGGATAGCACAGATAGAGAAATGGTCACAGTCAGCCTCCACCATCAGAAGGAGAATGGGGGACTGTAAACTAAGCACAGTGTAGGAATTTCCTATATTTATTCCCCTGCAAAACAGATATACAATTTTGGATACTGTTGATCCATATCTCTCTAGACCCATTTTACCTGCGTAACTGTCTAAATTTTTTCTTAGACAATTATACTACCACCTCTGGCAGCTTGTTCCACTCACCACCCTCTGGGGAAAATAAAAAAATTGCTCCTTGGGACACTTTTATATCTCTCCCCTTAAACTTATGCCCTCTAGTTTCAGTCTCTCCTTTCTTTGGAAAAAGATAGGACTATCAAGCTGATCTGTGCCTCATTATTTTATAGACCTCTAAGATCACCTCTCAGCCTTCCACACTTAAAAGTCCCAGTCTATCCAGCTTCTCCTTGTAGCTCAAGCCATCAAATCTGGGTAGCATCTAGTAAGTTTCTCCCCCCCCCACTCTAGTTTAATAAATCCTTTCTATAATAGAGTGAACCTGAATTGTACACAGTATTCCAAATGTGGAGTTAGCAATGTCTTCACACCTTCAAAGAAGACATCCCAACTCCTGTATACAGTGTTCTAACTGATGAAAGCAAGCATGCTGAATGCTTTTCTTTGATTCCATCCACCTACAACTCTACTTTCAAGGAGCTATGAATATGTACCCCCAGATCTGTGTTCTGTAACTCTTCCCAATGCCCCATCATTAACTGAAGTTGTTCAGAGATGGAATCTAGAGGCATGATTATAGTTTGAGAATAGAGTGGGTGGGGTGGGTGTGGAGTATAGGCTTTTGTGTCTGAAGAGAAATTTCTTCTCCTAGAATTCAGTGGAGGCCAAAACATGTGAACAAAGGAATTAAAATAAACACAGCAGACACTTTAGCCCACCACACTTGCGCTGACACACTTCATCTGTGGTCCATATCTATTCATTCCTGTATCTGAAGATGTCTCTGCTTTCACAGGATCAAGAGATGAGAGGAAGTGGATTGGGATCAGGCTATTGATCAGTTATGATCACATGTATAAAATAGGAAATATTAAGCCAGTCCTTTGTGAAAGACATTAAAGCTCTGCTTTTGCCTGAAAAAAAAGCCTTATTCTGGGTTAACAGTTAAATCAAAAAAGTAGTCTCATGAACTCAAGACTAGCACTTAGATTTAACAGGGAAACATTTTGAAAGGATGACATAACTAACGTTGCTAGTTTCAAGAAACCCTGGTCTTGCTCCCTCCATGCTGACACTATTCAGAAAGTCTACTTCTATTGCAAGCAGCTGAAGAAATTTGCCATGTCTACTATGACTCATACCACAATATCCTCTGGTTATAGCAGGAGCTGCAAGCTTTGCCTGCATGACAAAGGGCTGTGAATGAAGCAAAGAAAAACACAGCTTCCCATCCATCAATTGTTTACAATTTCATTGCTTCATTAAAAGGCTAGCATAATCATCCTGCATCCAGAACATTTGGGAAGATACATGACCTCTGACTATTGTCTAACATATGTAACAATGAAAGTATTTTTGCAATAAACTCAACTTAGACTATCTGAAGTATAACTGACATAAGACAGTATTATATTAAAAATTTGACAAATGGATTGAGATACAAAAAACCTCAGGTACTAATGTAGAAGCTCAGAGCTAGGAATATTTCACCCAGTACATCATGCATAGAAATGCCTCCTTTATTCCATGAGATATGGACATGAAGTCAATATTTTGTTCTCTCCTCTATCCCTAATTCCAAGGCCATGTGTTGTTCTGGAATTTAGGCGTGACTGAAGTGTTTGTTTTTGTTTAAAAAAAACAAACCAACAGCCCCCATGGCAGGATTTGACCATGGCACTGGAGCATTTTACCACAATTGCTCTTGATATTATCCTTTTGCCTCTTCATGCTGGTGTTTGCCTGTGGTCTTAGCATATTAATGCAAAACCACTTAATGTTAATGCTTTACATTTTCCTTAATATTTATGAATTATATTCCTTGTCATATGGTAGCTGATGTCTGTTAGTTTTAGCTGACTCACTTGTCAATTCCTGCACTTGTCACATGCCAAGTATTAATCTGCATGAAGTTTGGTTCAAGCTTACATTAATTTCATTGCAATATTTAGTGTGAAATTCCCTGCATCACTATAGTCTAGTGCCTATTCTGGTCAATGCACCTAATCAACATCTTTCAGAATGTGGGAGAAAACCCCAGGCACAGGGAGAAAGTGCAGACACCCCACAGACTGATGCAAGCTAGGAATCAAACCTGGCTCTCTAGCACTACAGCAGCAGTGCTAACTACTGTGCTGCCCCAGCAGCTTAAACTGTATGCTGGAAATCTGAAATAAAAATCCTGGAAAAACTGATACTGAATCAACATTCCAAATATACAAACTAAAAAATGGTTCCTCTACACTGGTGCTGCCTGACCCGAGTTTTCCCCCAGTATTGTTTTTCATTGAATTTCCCCACATATCATCAAGGATTGTGAAAAGAGTTTTTGTAGTCTTTCCCCCCACCAAATAATCCTGAAATCCAACAATTGTCAAACTTGTTCAGAAAGTTAGTGTCCACACTGGAATCTAGGCTGGTGTACTAAAACTCCAAGAAATTGAAGTGAACCCTTAAGCTGTGGTACAGCTGGGTTTTGTCCAGGGAAAAAGTCACTAATTTGATCTCATGCTGTGCAAGTTTGTTCATGTTTTAGCACAAGTCCTTGTTTAAAAGAGGGACTAAAATTTTCCATTAGCTAACATTGTACTTAGTGAAAAAGTAGTCAGTCATCAAGAGCTTGTCAGGAGTGTCCTACACCTGAACAGTTTATAACTGCTTCAAAAAAAAAAAAAAAACCACAACCTTCCATCACAAGGTCAGAGTGGGATGTTCACCACCATTTAATGACTTCAGTTATTGAATCAGCTCATGTCCACATGCAGCATGACTTGATGAGAAACATTAACCAAGTGTAAGGAAGATGCTTGAGATTCTTAAACAGCCCAAACTACACATCTTGGGGTACCACAAAACCTGAACCAAAGTTCTAAGTAACATTTGATTTTCTATCCACCCTTCTGCCCCACCCCCCAAAAAACAAAACTATCCAGCATTTATTGCTCTACATGCAAGAAACTCAATATCAGGACAAAGTAATAGCTTGACTGGAAACCACTTTCCCATTCACCAGTTTCATGAACCCTAAAGTTATTGCAGTTGGTATGGTTGGGGAGAAAAATGTAGTTAAGGGTTACAGACCCAAGCTTGTTTTAATAGAATATAGTTATCTTCAGTACCATTTAGGATTTTATTGGCCAAGATAAATAGTCAGGGTTAAAGTAGAATTGAAGTACGCCAAACAGAAGTTAATTTCTGCAAAATCAGAAGTTTAGACCAATAAGTTTAAAGATAGATACAAATTGAGTCTAGCCAATGTGACAAAAAGTCAGGATTCAGAGTAGGAAGGCAGAAATGCAGACAATTCATGCACCTTAAAATCCTTTGGGATTTGACTCTAGAAAAAAGTTGCAAATAAGTTGAAGTGGCAGTATCTGAAGGGTTAGTGTTCAGAATATTTGCAATTAACAAAACGTCAGTTGCCAAGAAATTCCCACCCTTGGAAGTAAAACACTCAAGTGGGCAAGCAAACTTAGAAGCTATTAATTGGACCAACAGGGCAATTGTTGCCTTGTATTATAAGCCAAAATTAATCCAATATGCTTGATAAACAATTTGGACGCTCAGTAAACCCAAAAAAGACTGCCATGATGCTTCTAAGTTCCAGTCAATGCCTGGCATCTCAATCCTGACTACCCACTAGTGGGCAGTCAATTATACCTTAGGACTTGATACAAGAAAAATCATGTTACAGATAGTGGAGTAATCAATTTTCTTTAATCAAAATCTTGATTTTGCTTTTGTAATCAAAAACATTCCAAACACCATGGAAACAATGACTGTTGAACCTCCAAATAGTATCAGTGGCCAATAGGACTTCACTTGGCTACCTAAAAAAAAAAAATATACATTTCAGTATCAGTGATTTGATAGCTGATAGCTCAAGGAGGACTCTTGAAATAACTCCTCACCTTTCATAATCTGGTTTTCAACAGTATGGAATTCTGTCAAGATCACCACTGGTCCTGATGATACATATCCTTGGAGATGGTGTTCTGCATCAGTGCTCCGACCTGCAGTTGTACACAGCTAGTCAGTACAAAGTGTCACATGGCACAATAAATATGCCCTAATCTTAAAATGCCTTACCCATTTGTTGTTTTCCTGGTACACAGAGACCAGGACAGAGGAACTCGTTTACTGGTTCTGTCCTGCACAAGACTACACTGCAATGAAAATATACCTAAAAAAGAGAAAGGCAGCATCAGCTAAGACATGTAAACAAATGCATTGTTAATCAATGTTGAGCTGAAGCAATCCTCACCTGCTCCAAGATATCAGCATTTCCCAAGGTAAAGGCAAACATCTTCACTTCAAACCTTTTGAAGTGAGTGGGATATCTGACCCTCTCACTCCTGCTTACTGGATGGAAGATAGTCACATGCATGTCCGCCTTGTTCTCACAGCTACAAAAACAAGACAGACAGCTGGTTACCCAAATTCAAAATCATGGAGCTTCCAAATGACAGAAGCAGCTCATTTTCTTGCCTGTTGACAACAATTGGCCACTGTGGAATGCCATGTTGGTCTTGTGATGCAGTTGCCCAACAATCTTGCAGGAACAATTCAATTTGGGGGTCTTCATTGTGCAACAGTTGCACTTCAAAGTAGAGGGAGTCAGCCAAATATTTCACCACTGGATAGTCACTGTCTTCATACAGGTTAGTGTATGACACTTCTGCAAAACAAGCAGATGAAGTGTTTGTGAACTTTGTTTCACATTGACCTTGGCTATTAACAAATAGCCTGGACGTTTGCTCAAGCCATTTTATGCAACTGACTTTATACACTAGCTAGTTTTACCTTTGGCAAGCTGCATAGCCAGGACTAGAGGCCCATAGCCAGGTGAGACTACTGGCTGAGGATTAACCTGGTATTCAAACTGATGATGCAATGTGTCATTTACATGGTAATGACATGATATTGCAAGCCTAGGGAAGAACAAACAGTTACTTACTATTTCACATACCTACCAAAAACACCCTTTGCTCAGATGATTCTTACCTATATGTGGGATCACTAGGTGCTGACTTTTTGAAGTATGCCACTTCATTCTCATAGATCATGTAATCCTGCTCAAACTATTACAAGAGAAATCAAAGTCAATTAATAATTGACTGTTGAATCCTAAATGCTAACAGGTATTTTAGACAGAAATTCAATTACTGGCCTACCCGTCTACTTGTTCCACATGAAGCTGCAGTAAATTCAAAGGTGGCTTGGAATTCTGTACTCTCCTTTGGCTTACAGGCTTTATCTTTCAGCATCATTTTGCCATCTATTCCCAACAGTGCTTCAAGTTTTACAGCAGTAATGACAATTCTGCCATCTGGGAAACAAGCTAAGGAAAAGAAACTAGTCAGTGTGTCATTCTTAGATTTATATAAATCTGAGTGTGTGCAAGTCAACAGCTTACTTAGAAGGTTGTCTATTGAAAAGCTGCAAGAAACAGAGAAGTTGACTAGCACATCCAAGGTCTTCTTATCCCTGAGCTTGAAGTCAAATCTATTGCGAAGGCCTTGATTGTTTAATGCCTGTAACAAAAACCACAATTAGGCTCATCTGGAATCCCATCAAGCAGGATACTGGATAGGCAGCAACTTACCTCATGGACAACTGGAGCTGCATCACGTGGAATTGTGATTACCGAGTGGGTATTGTTCTCACTCAAGGTATAACCATGCCGCTCAGCATAATGAGGGGTTAGCTGTACATTTCCAACGAAAGGAATCCAGTAATAATCTGATGTTTCATGCATCACCACCAGTGTGATGTTCTCTTCATCACAAAAGCCATTTGCCACAGGAAGTGCTGAGGGGAACATTTTATTTTAGAGCATTGAAATTGCCTTTTTAATCTGCACGTGGAGAAAGAAAGCCCCTTACCTATTTTGTGCTGGTGTATTAAATGAGCTATGTATACAAATGTAAGATTCTCTGGTACCACGGTCAGAGTGTAGATGACATCCAGGGTATATTGTTCAATGCCATTTCCTATATACTGAGAAGAGGAAAGGCAAAGTTAGTAATATGACAAAGCCATAGTGACGTGGAAACAGTGTAGGTATTTTCATTACCTTCCTGTGTACAACTGGTGACTCCATTGGAACTTCAAGGAGGAATATTTTATTTAGGACAGTCTCATTGTTAGTCCCATTGTATACATTAAACATCTGGCTTTCTTCATCCACAGGGAAGGATTGAGTGCCCAGAGTCAGTTTTTTTAGTTCAACATCAGGAAGAAAGTTGCCCAGTGTGACATTGAATAGCCACTGCTCAGGAATGGTATAAAACATGAAAAGCTAAATTTTGTACAGTGGATGAACAGCATCAAATGGGCATTGGTTTTCCATTTAGTTGCTCTTGCTGTAAATGTCACATGCACAGTTCAATATCTTGCTGAAATGTTTATCCTTAGTAAAGGTAAGATTTGCAGGAATATCATGAGGCAATGTACAAAAATTAGAATGTGTGCCATTTCAGATGGAACAAGTTTAGCAGAGGTTGGGTGACATTGAGGCAACAAGCACTCATCCTGGTGTTAATTTGCAATCCTAATATAGGATGTTCATTTTCAAATTTCAGCTATGAATCAGTGTCCCAATTGTTCCATGCATTAGGCCCGTCATCTTGTTTCCTTCAGAAAGGAAGTTGAATTCTATCATGGCCTGTGTCTAACATTAATGCTTGAGTGATTTAGCATAGACAGCCATTGCTTATAGAGCAGAGTTTCATCTGCAGAGGCAGATGAACTGCCATAACAAACAAGTCAGATTTAAATCTTAGTAAAAGCTCAAGTAGACCAAGTGATCCTCAAATGTTAGGCAACAGTGTGAATGCTTCCTCAGGTCACATTTTGTGAAGTGGGGAAGCCCCTCCCACCCCACCCATGCAAAATATGCTAGTTTTGCCATGCTTAGTTTTAAAAAGTACATACCATCTATGAAAACCAGGGGCTGAGGAATAAATGGTGTAGTAACTGGACGGATCACATTTATTTTATTCAGTCCCCATGTTTCATCTTCCCATAAGTGTTCCAAGAACAGATTAATGCTGTACATAATACCATACTGTCCATCTACCACATGGCTCTGAAAATGAGAGAGAGGAGAGAGAGAGATAATTCAGTGTTAGTCATCTCTATGATCCAAATTCTGTTTTAACCTGAAGTGTGAAGGATACTATTGCCAGGTTAGAAATTTTGGCAAGAACACTGCTTTTCATATTCCACCCCACCATCCAAGTTTAAATTGCTGGGAGATACAAACAGAATTTATAGCTTTAGTTATTTTGTGTAATGACATTTCTAAAAATTTGTGCAATATAGAGCAGGGCTGGTGCTGTGTAAAGATGTAATTGACAGCAGCTAGTTAGGGAACACTGATTCCTAGCTGGAGAGATTGGATATTGATACACCTGGGGGAGGTTCCCTGTCCACTGAGTTAACTGTCATGTTTGGTCTGTCATCAAGGATGGGAAGCAAGGTGACAAGTGAGGCAGAAAGCAATAGTGGAATAGCCATTGTCAAACATGTTTGATATTGCAGCTGAAAGCAGGGAAGATGAGGGGAAATTGACCACCACTTTTTGGTGAGGGTGGCACAGTAAAATAAGAAAGGGTGAATAAGGATAGGGGCAGCAAAGACAAAATAAAAAAGGTAGTTGTGCTGCAGGGCCAAGTGTTAGGCAAGAGACTGTTCTCTACAGCTGAGAACTGTCCAGTAGCAGGATTAAAAATCCCATATCAGTGCTTGACAGAAGAGTGGGAAGGATAGGATTTGGTGATGATCTATAAAAGGCACCATGGTAAAACCAACTAGTTAATATTTTAGAAAAGCAAAAACACAAGAGCAAATTTGGCATTGGAGTTGATGTTCTTTAAAGACCAAAGTGGGAGAAACAAGTTTGGGTCTGTGGACATTTCTCTCTCCCACCCAGAATGGAGCAATACCATTGGGACAGCCTCACCTGGACAACATTGGAATCAATCTTCACAATTTAGTAGACAAGATAGTAGAGTGTTTCAAATCAAACTATTGAGGGGCATTCATGCCAAAGATTTGGAAAAAAGGCAAGGCAATTGTGCCAGATCAGGTGTTGGTGGCTAACTAGTAAATACAGGGCATTTACTAGTTAATGTCCCCATCTGCACAACTTCTTGTAAAGTGGAGCAGGAGTTAAAGGATTATTGTTTTCCCAATCTTACCAATGAAGTGGCAGATACTTGAATATTTTATTTTAGCTTCATGGTAGAAGAAACCCAGAGGTGAAAAGACTCCAAAATAAAGATTAGCAAAAAGGTCTTGCATCTTAGGATAGTTTCAGTCCAAGTGTTTTTTTAAAAAAAAAAGCCAGTTAGCCCATTGGTTGAGAAAATCCATTTGAAGTGGAGAAACAGGAATATAAACAAGCAGGAGGACTGATAACAGCAGAAAGTTGTTCAGATTTAAGGTGCTCAAGTGGTTATCACAAGAGCTCATGTTGAGTAATGTTAGTTACTAACAGAACCAAAAGAAGTCTCTAGGTAGGTAAACTGGAGTGCCACAGGGGTTGACTTGAAACGATGTACAAAGAGTAAGAGAATGGACAATCATGTGACAAACGTGGGTAGAAAAGCAGAACATTAGAGAAACCATACAGAATTCTGTAGTTCTGAAAGATCTGATACCTCCATATAAGAGAATATAGGAGGGAATGTCTACGGAGTCTCTGTGGGTGGAAGTTAAGAATAGCAAAGGGTCAGTGACGTTGCTGGGTGTATTCTATAGGCCACCCAATAGTGACAGGGAAGTTGAGGTGCAGATAGGGAAACAGATACTGGAGAGATGTAGAAATAACAGAGTTGTTGTGATGGGAGACTTCAATTTCCCAAACATCGACTGGAATATCCCAAGGGTAAGGGGTTTGGATGGGGAGGAGTTTGTTAGGTGTGTTCAGGAGGGTTTCCTGACACAGCACGTGGACAAGCCTACGAGAGGAGAGGCTGTACTGGACCTGGTACTAGCTAATGAACCAGGACAGGTGATGGATCTCTCGGTAGGAGAGCATCTTGGGGATGGAGATCATAATTTTATCTCCTTCACCCTTGCACTGGAAAAGGATAGGATCAGGCAGGCTAGGAAGGTGTTTGTCTGGAATAAAGGGGAAAATATGAAGATATCAGGCAGATGTTGGGGTGAATAAACTGGAAGTAGGTGTTCTTGGGGAAAAAGCACAGAAGGAAGGTGGCAGATATTCAAGGAATGCTTGTCTGGAGCTCTGCACGACAACGTTCCGGTGAGACAAGGAGGTTTTGGTAGGACGCGGGAACCGTGGTGCACGAAGGCAGTGGTGAACATAGTCAGGAAGAAAGGTGTATAAAAAGGTTCAAAGAGCTAGGAGATGTTGGGGATCTAAAGTATAAGGCTGATAGAAGGGAGCTTAAAAAAGGAAATTAGGAGAGCCAGAAGGGGTCATGAGAAGGCCTTGGCTGGTAGGATTAAGGAGAATCCCAAGGCCTTCTACAAATGTAGAAAGTAAGAGGATAAGACCTATAAGAGGTGAAGGGGGAAGTCTGTATGGAACCGGAAGAAATGGCAGAGGTGCTTAATGAGTACTTTGCCTCAGTATTCACTGTGGAAAGTGATCTGGGAGGATGCACTACAAGTTTGCGGCAGACTGAAAAGATTGAGTACGTAGATATTAAGGAAGTGGATGTGTTAGAACTTCTAAATGCTATCAAGCTAGACAAGTCTCTGGGACCAGATGGGATGTACCCCAGGATATTGTGGGAGGTGAGGGATGTCATTGCCAGGGGCTCTGCAATGATCTTTGCGTCGTCAATGGAGATGAGAGAGGTTCCAGAGGATTGCGGACGTGGTCCCTATTTTCAAGGAAGGGAACAGGGATAGTCCTGGAAATTACCGACCGGCGAGTCTGACCTCAGTGGTTGGTAAGCTGATGGAGAGGCTTCTGAGGGACAAGATTTACGAGCATTTGGAGAAGTTTAGGTTGATTAGAAATAGTCAGCATGGTTTTGTAAAAGGCAGGTCGTGCCTTACGAGCTTAATTGAGTTCTTCATCAATGTGTTCAGTCACATTTTCGAAGGAAGAGCAGTGGACGTGGTGTACATGGACTTCAGCAAGGCATTTGACAAGGTCCCACATGCAAGACTTCTTGAGAAGGTGAGAGGCCATGGGATCCAAGGGGCTTTGGCCTTGTGGATCCAGAACTGGCTTGCCTGCAGAAGGCAGAGGGTGGTTGTGGATGGCTCTTTTTCTGCATGGAGGTCGGTCACCAGTGGAGTGCCCCAGGGATCTGTTCTAGGACCCTTGCTGTTTGTCATTTTCATAAATGACCTGGATGAGGAAGTGGAGGGATGGGTGAGTAAGTTCGCCGATGACACGAAGGTCAGTGGTGTTGTGGATGGTCTGGAGGGATGTCAGAAGTTGCAGCATGACATCGACAGGATGCAAGACTGGGCGGAGAAGTGGCAGATGGACTTCAACGTGGATAAATGTGTTGTAGTCCATTTTGGCAGATCCAACAGGATGAATGAATACACTACCAAAGGTAGGAGTCTTAGCTGTGTGGAAGAGCAGGGGGATCTTGGGGTACAGGTCCATAAGACTCTCAAATCGGCCTCCCAGGTGGAGGATGTGGTTAAGAAAGCTTATGGTGTACTGGCCTTCATTCATTGAGGGATTGAGTTCAGGAGTCAGGAGGTAATGCTGCAGCTTTATAGGACCCTTGTCAGACCACACTTGGAGTACTGTGCGCAGTTCTGGTCGCCTCACTATAGGAAGGACGTGGAAGCTATTGAAAGGGTGCAGAGGAGATTTACAAGGATGTTGCCTGGATTGGGAGGCATGCCTTATGAAGACAGGTTGAGGGAGCTGGGACTGTTCTCCCTGGAGAGACGAAGGTTGAGAGGCGACCTGATAGAGGTTTACAAGATGTTGAGAGGAATAGATAGGGTGGACTCTCAGAGACTATTTCCCAGGGCTGAAATGGTCGCGACGAGAGGGCACAGATTTAAGGTGCAGGGAAGCAAGTACAGAGGGGATGCTAGGGGAAAGTTTTTCACTCAGAGGGTGGTGAGTGAATGGAATCGGCTACCGTCGGTGGTGGTCGAGGCGAACTCGCTGGGGTCTTTTAAAAGACTTCTGGATGAGTATATGGGATCCAATGGGATTGGGGGGTTATAGATAGGTCTATGGCTGGGTAGGTTTTGATGCGTTCGGCACAACTTGTGGGCCGAAGGGCCCGTTTGTGCTGTAGTGTTCTATGAAAATTGCTAGATGTTTGTGGGTAATTAGGATGCCACGTTTTGATACAGCCACAGGATTGGAGAAAATGCACTGGGGTACTGGAGGGATAAATTATTGGAAGCAATTCAGAAAAATTTAAGATAAAATCCTGCAAATAAAGGTGATGCTCAGTTTAGCAGCACGAGAAGGAAACAGATTTACTCTATGGGGTTAAAAAATAGAACCAAGACAAAGTTGTAACAGCATTGCCCATTTGAGGAGGAATGTATTGGTGTGTTTAAAGTTTGGAATTCTAGTCAGACTGCTCAAATGTGCAAGTCAGAATGAGTGTGATGAGGGACATGGAAGGAGCAAGGTCATAAAATTTGACCAGCTATGATCTTATTCATAGGTCAAGCCTGCTCTGCCATGTATTTTTTTCCTCATTGTGAACAGGCTTTGATGTTTGTTAGTTGTGAAATCCACAAAATCCAATTCATTACCAACCTTATAATGTCCATCTGGTGCTCCAATTGGTACCCTTATGGCAAGGGTTGTATCATTTTTATGAAGGGTATAATTTTGTTCTGCCATTTTTATGGGGTCCAACTTTATGCCATTGACTCCCATGGAAGTGTTGTCTTGGTGAACAGCACTGGTCACAATTGGAGTGAAGACTCTTGGTAGAATCCACATGATAATGTCATCAGTGAACAAAATACCATCTGATGGATAACAGTGGAGTTGTTAATGGTAAGATATCTTAAATCCAGAAAAAAAAAAGTGAAAAAGGCAGCTTCCTGCAACGACTATAGAAAGGATCACTTGGATTCAAATCCAAAGGAAGACAGTTGAAACTGAGTTTAGGATTATGTAATAATTTGGATCCTTACCAAGAGGACAAGCCATTGCAGTGTCAACAACAAAAATCATCCAATACTGTTTGTAAAAGGTACTTGATCGTATGACAGACAAAGGCACACCTTGGACCTAAAAACAGACAGGAAGTCACATGTCAGTCTTGACATCTTGGGTCCTCAAGGAAGTGAAGTGGTACTAGTGAACTTACCAAAACAATTTGAGCCTCATCATTGTGATATGGAGCACGGAACAATATACGTGACACTGTTGTATTGATTTGATAGTTCATTTTTTGGGCTTCTTTCACACTCATACGCTTTCTGCCACCAGGGACATGAAATACTACTTGCCACACTTTACTTTCTGCACTAGTTGCCTAGATGGAAGATAAATTTTCTATTTTACCAATAGTTGCAACAAGCATGGCAAGGTCTGCACGTCATTATTCAACATGTAACATTTGATGCACATGAGCAAAGCCACAGAAGGAATAAAGAACAAGACAGAAGTTCTCAAAGATAATATTTGCAACTTCTGATATTCAGGCAAAGTCTGAACCCATGAACACAAGTTACAGTATTCTATGAAAATTCAATTTGATGCCCAATATGACTTAAGTCAGCCAAAAATCATCTATAAAAATTCTCAATGCAACAATTTTAGCTACCAACATGGATCATTGTATAATATGCTGTAGCAAAAAAAACCCATCTGATTAATGTAATGACTCCAGACCTACAAGCAATCCGATTGCTCATCCCTTGTTCAGAAGCAGTTGAGTCAAATGCTGGCTATCCAGCAATAAGTCCCACAAAAATACAAGACTACAGGCAATTCCTCATGATTTCCTTACTTCTGGAAGTACTAATGACCAGTCTTGAGCATCTTGTGCATAATCTTGCTCAATTGGTGGTATATTTCTTGGCACTGAGACCTGCACACAAGAGATTTGATAACTGGAATAATGCATTAAAAAAATACAAGTTGGTGATAATGACAGCAAAAAAGTAAAATTGTTTGATTAGATTCAACAACTTATTGCTGGCTTAATTCTAATCTCAATTGCTATCAAATAATGGTAATCATAGCAAAAAAAAACATGACTTACCTGCATATAGTTTTCTTCACAGAAAATTTCTCTGGCAGCCCACGGCGAGTACATACAAGATAGCATTTGAATATATGTTGAAGACACTACTCGGCTACTTCCTACCTGTATTTGTACAGTGAGGTTGAACTGTTCATCAGCCTGCAAAACAGTGTAAAAGCAGTAAAGGTCACATTTGGACATGGTTATCCTATACACTTTTGCCTATCCCACATTAAAGCAATTCTGATATCAAGAATTCTACTGTCAGATGAAACTTTACTAATTATTATAGAACATCAGACTCAGGTTAAAATATATGGACATTCAAATCAAAGTGCATAGAGTCCCAAGCTCAACTTATTTTTCCCCTTTCTTGAACTCGGTTTTGGCACCAGCTCACCCAAGACATACCAAAAATCTTTGAGGGGGAGGGGCGGCAGTGGAAGGGAAAAGGAAGCTTTTAATAAAGAATCACATCTTACCACATTATGCACACAACAGCTAAGGATGGAGGCACGGAATTCAATATTATCCCAGGGATCCACTGCAATTGTGTAACCACATTGTGAAGCAAAGTCAGGTGTAACAAGATAGATATTGCCAGCTGGATCTGGTGACGGCAAAAAAGTTGGAATTTTAATACAAATTTGAAACACTCAATTTTAGTGCGACTATCTTAAAAAGACAAACGTGCTTTTAGCTGAGAAAATATACAAAAAGATCAATTGGTGCATACGAAAGCATGCATCCATTCTAATTTGCTTTTTTAAAAAACCCCAGTAAAGTATTAACCTGGTAACCAAGCCTGAGCTACACGCGTTTGTCAAAGGGACAAAGTCACCCGTATACAAGGCAGAAACAATTGTGGGGAGTTGTTTTTTGCATTTCAATTAATTTATCTGGATGCATTGAAAGTCATGGTACTGATCAGGCAACCTATTAGGCGTGGCGTTTTATATCTTTTCGCAAGATATGCGAATCAGAGCATTAAAAACTTGTTTTAAATGCAACAAACTGCATACAGGTACGAGAATTAACTTGCTACTGCACTCTACATTTAGTTTGTTAAACTAACATTAAAAACTACCAATAAGTTGTTAGCGTCTCACAAAAGTGGAATACAGGATTACTTTTTGCACGCCTCACTTTGGTTCTTTTTAAAAAGACACTGCTTTTCAGCGAGCATCACTGTACATTGATGGTCAGATTCGGGTACAGTGAAATGGCTGCAATTCCTGAATTACACGGTCAGTGACGCTGACCAAGGTTCCCATTACACTTGTCCTAGATCTAGAAGTCGAGAAACTTTTAGAAATAAGTAAATCAAAAAAGTTAAAGGCTGCTAACTCACCAACAACACTAATCTGCCAAAACTTCCCAGCAAGAAAGTGCTTATTGAGTCCAACCCAAAATTCACTGTCACGGCATTCAGTCTTCAAGAAACCTAAAAGTAAACCACAGGAATTCCTTCAATATTAAACTCCAGACGTGGGAAAAGGACAGAAAGACACCCGGTTTAGCAGCAACACTGACCTGGAGGCGCAGTTTGCATCCATACGGCAGACGTCATCACAACTACCGATAATATCAATCTGTTAAACAAACAGGGCAGCCGTGAACACAAAGATGGGAAAGCCCTTTCTGACTCCCTTCGCGTTACAAAACAAACTTACCGAAATAACAGGGCAGACGCCATAGTCAAAATTCTATCCTCAAACTGCCCCATCCACGGCTTTAAGTTCTTTCCACCGAACACAAATGAAATGCAGACACGCTCCCAGTGAAAGGAGTGAGGAGGTGCGCACTATTTAACCCGGGCTCCGGGTTCAGAGTCACGCGCTCATCAGCAGCACCTGCCGCAGGTTCCCAGGACGTCAGTCAGCGGCCGAACCTTGTCCAGAATGGATGGAGAGATCACCACAGACCCGAGAGACCACAAAAACCATGTACAGCATGCTGACTATATTCTATGATCATAGGTTTGACTCCAATGCCAGAGTTGGAGGTGTCCACTGCTGAAGGCATGAGTGCCAGTAATGGGATAAAGTGAAAACAGTCTGAGCAAACGTGGATAACGATGCTGAGGTAGACTGTGTCATGGACTGCGGAAAAGACCAGCCGGTATAATGTCCCAGGGTCACATAGAATACTGTGTGTCTTTGATGTCGGATCATTTTGGTGCTGTGATTGAGAAAAACGTTTTCAGTGATTCAGAGCGAGTTGTGGCCTCTTTTAAGGTCAAACCAAATAAACAAACTCAAGTTAAAAGTGGACAAAGTAAAAGGGGCAGCTCCGCAAAAAGAAGCGGAACAGTCTGAACAAAATCAAAGTAGCAAGGAAACTTAAAACGTCAAATTAAAATGTGATTATTAGGGACAATAATGCATCCCAGCCCCTGCAGTGCCCAATGGGCGCAGAAGGTGTCAACTGCATGCTCCCTCTCCAGGAACACCAGGCAACGACCGTAGCCATGGTAGAGTGGCAGACAGTCAGGACGGACAGCCCTCTCGATCGCCTGCTGTAAATAGCATATTTTACTGGGCCCAGGAGCAGGTTTCAAAGCAAGTTGTGGTGAAAGATCCGTATATAAGATAGGATCTTATATTTACATATAAGATGATTAGAGGTTTAGATAGGGTGGACAGTGATAGCTTTTTCCTAGGATGGAAAAGCTAGCACGAGGGGACACAGCTTTAAATTAGGGTTGTTTGGGGTTGGGGGTTTTTGTTTGGTGGTGTGTGGGTTGTGTGGGTTTGGTGGGTTTGGGTTGTTGTGTTTGGGGGGGTGGTTGTTTGGGGTGTTTTTTTTGGTGGGTGGTGTGGGAGGAGGTGGTTGGATAATGCCATATGTTAGCACCACATATAAAAATATGACTGGAAATTAAACATTGGACATAATGGTAATTGCGTTTTTTGTGGGGGGGGGGGGTGGCGAATGGTGAGTGACCCATCATGAGTGGAAAACTTTACAACCTTAACATTATCGGGAGCAGATATGTGCTGGAAATTAAACATTGGACATAATGGTAATTGCGTTTTTTGTGGGGGGGGGGGAGGTGGCGAATGGTGAGTGACACCATCTATGAAGTGGAAAATCTTTACAACCTTAACATTTATCGGGAGCAGATAAGTGATTTGCAGATAGACTGCACAGCAAATCAAAACATAGCAGATACATTGAGGTGACTGGTCCTCTTCGGATCTCTAAGTGCACTGAACTCAAGCTGAAAGACGCACTGTGTCGAGTGGAAACTTGTTGCAGTCGAGATCCAGGTTAGTGTGAAATAACATTTCAAATGTGTCATAGCATCTGCTGAATCTTCTCCATGAATGGAATATTCTTAATGTGGGAAGAAAGATAGAATTGCTACTCTAAAGTTCTCGCCTGGGATAACTGGAATTCTGTGGTTATATTGAAGTATCTGTGTGCTCTTATCTAGGTGTCTTTTATTCTTATCAAGCTCTGTTGACTGAATGGCAGTTAACAATATCTAACTGACCACATTGAACTGAATTATAATCGCTGCATTAATCTCAGAGCATATTTTTATCGCTTCTTACTGTGTTTACCCTAGTCCAACGCCAGCATCTCCACGCTATGGGAAGAACATAGGAGAGTGGCACTAGGTAAACTGATCCTTAGGCAGAATTAATGAGGCTGTAACCATTCTGTCTCTCTGTGAGATAGTGAATGCAGCAATCAAATTCTATGTATTTGATTCCACAAGTAACATTGTACATGTTAATCTGGTTAAAAGATATATCTTGTTGTACGGAACTACGCTCTCCGTTCCTTGAATAATATCAGAAATCATTTATGTCCTGCTGAACAGGTGGGTGAACATTCAATTCCGCAGTGTAACATTTCTGCGTGGGATCTCCATCCAATATTCTGTCGCCAGTTTTACCAGGAACTCAAAAAAAAAATGTCCTTGTCATTGAAGATATGATGCAAAAAAAAGTTACATTAAGGAAACATTACTCCAACGTCTCATAAATGATGACGCCTATGAAAATGAATGCCTCTAATTCACTTTGTATCCCACGCAATCAGCACCTCACATTATTTCCTCAAGCCCCGAAATGGGACAAGTATCGGCGACCTTACAAAGCAGAAGTGAAGGTGCATCTGCTGAGCCAAGATGTCACAACTCATGGACGTGGTTCCACCTCTCAAGCCCTCAGCACAGGTTACCACCTTATCTATTGATTTTTTCATGTGAAGTTGACACCATTGTAGATCGTTGTAAGTTATCACTGTGTTTTGTTTACACGAAACAATATCAGCAATCTAGAAATAAATTTTCATAAATAAACATGGGCACTGCTTTCATTGTCAGGGAATAGTAAACATAAAAACTAGGATTAGGAGTAGGCCTTCTGGCCCCTCAAGCCTGATCCGCCATTCAATAAGATCGTGACTGATCTTTTTGTGGACTCAGCTCCATTTACTCACCATAACCCTTAATTCCTTTACTATTCAAAAATTTACTTTAAAAACATTCAGTGAGGTAGTCTCAACTGCTTCACTGGATAGGAAATTCCATAGATTCACAGTCCTTTGTGTGAAAAAGTTCCTCCTCAAGTCAGCCCTAAATCTGCTTCCTCCCATTTTGAGGCAATGCCCCCTAGTTCTAATTTCACCTGCTAGTGGAAACAATTTCCCGACTTCTATCTTATCTATTCCCTTCATAATGTTATATGTTTCTATAGGATCTCCCCTCACTCTTCTGAATTCCAATGAGTATAGCCCCAGTCTACCCAGTCTTTTCTCATAAGCTGCCTCATAAGGAGGGTCAAAAAGAGGTGGGGGAGTGGCGTTGTTAGTTAGGGATGGCGCAGAGGGAGGATAATTTAGAGGAGTCAGGAAATGAGTTGCTGTGGGTGGAGTTCAGGAATAGGAAGGGAGCAATCACAATGCTTTCCTATACCATGGGGGTATACTATGGGCCACCCAGTAGCCCGCGGGAAGTGGAAGAAAATATATGTAAGGAAATTCTGCATAGGTGCAGAAAAAATAGGGTTGTTTTGTGGAAGACTTTAATCTCTCTGAGGTGGATTGGAAGATGCCTAGGGTGGGGTGATCTAGACAGGGAGGAATCTGTAAAATGTGTACTGGAAGGCTCTTTGGAGCAGTATGTAGCTAGTCGGAGTAGAGAGGGAGCCATACTGGATTTAGTTCTGGAAAATGAGCCTTGTCAGGTGGTTGAGGTTTCAACAGGGGAACATGTGGCAAACAGTGACCACAATTCTGTCTACTTCAGGATACTAATGGAAAAGGATGAGTGCTGTCCAAAGGGGAGGGTGCTAATTGGAGGAGGGTTAGCTACAACCGGATTAGACAGGAACTTATAGATACTGATTGGGAGAGGTTGTTTGAGGGTAAGTCCATGTTTGCATGTGAGAGTCTTTTAAGGGACAACTGATAAGATTGCAGGAAAGACATGTGCCAGTTAAGAGGAAGGATGGGAAAGGTAGGATTAGAGAGTCATGGATAACTAGGAATATTGAGGACAGAAAGAAAAGAGAGGTGTATGTTAGGTCCAAACAACTGGGAATGGAGAGAGCTTTGGAGGACTACAGAGAGAGTAGGAGGGAATTCAAACAGGGAGTTAGAAGGACGAAAAGGGGGCCCGAAATAGTCTTGGCAGACAGGATTAAGGAAAATCCAAAGGCATTTTACTCTTATGTTAGGAAAAAAGGGTGGTTAGAGGACAGAGGAGGGGAGCAATGCTTAGAGTCTGAGGAAATGGAGGAGATCCTGAATGAATAATTTGCGTCAGTATTCATGAAGGAGAGAGACTTGTTGTCCATTACTGTCTTGGAGGGAGTTGTAGACCTGTTGGTGGAAGTGTTAGGGTTTCTAGGTAGTGTGAAAACTGATAAATCTCCAGGCCTGATGGCATTTATTCTAGGCTGCTTAGCGAACGAGATGAAATTGCTGGCCCTCTGATGCAAATCTTTGTCTCTTCTTCGGACACGAGTGAGGTCCCAGAGGACTGGAGAATAGTTAATGTTGTACTGTTGTTTAAAAAAAGGTAGTAGGGATCACCCAGGTACTATAGGTCGGTGAGTTTGACGTCCATGGTAGGGAAGATGTTGGAGAGGATTCTTAGAGATAGGATATATACACATTTAGAGCATGGCAATCTGATTAGTGATAGGCAGTACGGCTTTGTAAAGGGGAGATTGTGCCTTACGAATCTGCTAGACTTTTTTGAGAAGGTGACAAAAATGGTCGATGAAGGATGAGCCGTGGATGTCGTCTATATGGATTTCAGTAAGGCATTTTACAAAGTCCCTCATGGTAGGTTGGTGGAAAAGGTTAAGGCTCATGGGATCCAAGGTGTCTAGATGGATTGAAAACTGGCTTGCTAACAGGAGACAGAAAGTAGCAGTGGAAGGGTCCTTTTCTAGCCGGAGGTCTGTGGCTGGGGGTGTGCCGCAGGGCTCAGTATTAGGACCTTTGCTATTTATAATATACATAAATGACTTGGAAGAGGGAGTAAGTGGTGTGATCAGCAAGTTTGCAGATGACACGAAGGTGGCTGGACTTGCTGATAGTGAGGAGCACTGTCAGGCAATACAGCAGGATATAGATAGGCTGGTATATTGGGCAGGGAAATGGCAGATGGAATTTAATCCAGGTAAATGCGAGGTGATGCATTTTGGAAGAAATAACATAAGGGGGAGTTATATGATAAATGATAGGACTATTAAGAATATAGGAACGCAGAGGGACCTAGGAGTGCAAGTACATAAGTCCTTGAGGGTGGTAGGACAGATGGAGAAGGCTTATGGTATGCTTGCCTTTATAGGAAGGGGTATAGAATGTAAAAGCTGACGTCTAATGTTGCAGTTGTATAGAACATTGGTTAGACCGCATTTGGAGTACTGTGTCCAGTTCTGGTTGCCTTACCACCGGAAGGATGTGGAGACTCTGAAGGGAGTGCGGAGGAAGTTTACCAGGATGCTTCCTGGTAATGGAAGGACTGAGTTATGAGGAGAGATTGGGCAAATTGTGCTGTTCTCCTTAGAAAGATGGAGAATGAGAGGAGATCTAATAGAGGTGTATAAGATTATGAAGGATGTAGATAGAGTGAACAGTGGTGAGCTTTTTCCTAGGTTGGATACAAAAATTATGAGGTGCCATGGGCTTAGGGTGACGGGGGCGAGGTATAATTTGGATGTTAGAGGGAGGTTTTTCTCACCGAGGGTTGTCGGGGCCTGGAATGCACTGCCAAGCAGGGTGGTGGAGGCAGGTACGCTAGAGTTGTTTAAGGTTTACTTAGATAGGCCATGAGTGGACTAGAGATGGAGGGCTACAGGAGACTATTCTAAATAAGGATGAAGAGCCTTGGGATGTTCCTGAGAATCAATTGATTCCTGTGGACCTTCCAACATATTTTATGACTCACTTGTCTTACTTGTGAGCTTCTGGGGCATTCTGTGAATATTTGTATGAGTTGTGCATGTTTATTGATGTCTTTTCTTTTAATCCACAGATGATTCGGTCCGCCTTGTTGTCCAGCAAGGGGCATACACACAGAGGGTGGTGCAAAGGCTGCTGTTGGATGTTGCTCCAGAGTTGCCTAGTGCTTCACGTTGTTAGTGTACGCTTAAACTGGACCAGCTGACAGGCAATATGACAGTTCAGTGACAATCGCTGTTTGCTGTGCAGATACATGGATTTGGGCCAGTATCTATGGGAGTTGCACATTCTCCCTCGTGCTTGCGTGGGTTTTCCTTGGGTGCTCCAGTTTCCTCCCACACCCCAGAAAACATGCTCTTAGGCTAATTGTTAACAAATTGTCCCTAAATTTGTTAACAAATCCCCCCTAAATCTGGTTATGGTTCTTTTATTGTGGAGTCCAATAGGCATAGACAAAGGTCATAGGTAGAAGAGGGCTCTCACAATGTTAAAATGGTAGTGTGAACTCATTGGGCTTGTTTCCCATGCTGTGCTGTTCTTTGTTCTAAGCCAACACACTCAGCTCTGGCATCAACCATGGTGAATTTCCTCTGCACCCCCTCCAGCGTCAGTACATCCTTTCTCAAGTAAGGATAAGTGGACATATTATAATCACAGTATTCAATTCTCAAAATGACATCCTAGAATATGCTATCATAAAATCGCAATTTGATTTTGTGTTATAAACTAGTGACAGCTTCATCACAGACATAATGTGAGAAACACCAAGAAGGCATTGAATATTCAACAGGTAACTGGTTCAGAAAGATGCAGCTTGCAGTCTTTATTATATTTGTCTTTTCCCATTGGCACTTCATGTAATTCTCAATTTAGCATGTGAAACATTACAGTATGTGAACTAGATTTAAACTGTTTAATTTGTTTTACATTATGTAAATTGGTTGGTTGAATCAACGTTTTCTATATTTTCAGCAGTGGGTTGTAATGAGTATTTGCATATGCATTCAAAATGTCCAGTGTTGGTTAGCACTATTAAAATATCTTCTTTTGCATAATGCCAAGGTCCAAGTTGAAATTCATAATTACTTTTATTCAAGAAGTGAGGTAGATATATATACACACACACAGAGTCATATTTGCAGCTTCTAGAATGGTATTTAGGGAACACAGTGGAGCATCCAGAGGGCAGAAAGCATTGTGGATAGCACAGATAGAGAAATGGTCACAGTCAGCCTCCACCATCAGAAGGAGAATGGGGGACTGTAAACTAAGCACGCAGTGTAGGAATTTCCTATATTTATTCCCCTGCAAAACAGATATACAATTTTGGATACTGTTGATCCATATCTCTCTAGACCCATTTTACCTGCGTAACTGTCTAAATTTTTTCTTACACAATTATACCTGCTTCTACTACCACCTCTGGCAGCTTGTTCCACTCACCACCCTCTGGGGAAAATAAAAAAAATTGCTCCTTGGGACACTTTTATATCTCTCCCCTTAAACTTATGCCCTCTAGTTTCAGTCTCTCCTTTCTTTGGAAAAAGATAGGACTATCAAGCTGATCTGTGCCTCATTATTTTATAGACCTCTAAGATCACCTCTCAGCCTTCCACACTTAAAAGTCCCAGTCTATCCAGCTTCTCCTTGTAGCTCAAGCCATCAAATCTGGGTAGCATCCTAGCAAGTTTTCCCTGCCCCCCCCACTCTAGTTTAATAAATCCTTTCTATAATAGAGTGAACCTGAATTGTACACAGTATTCCAAATGTGGAGTTAGCAATGTCTTCACACCTTCAAAGAAGACATCCCAACTCCTGTATACAGTGTTCTAACTGATGAAAGCAAGCATGCTGAATGCTTTTTTGATTCTATCCACCTACAACTCTACTTTCAAGGAGCTATGAATATGTACCCCCAGATCTGTGTTCTGTAACTCTTCCCAATGCCCCATCATTAACCGAAGTTGTTCAGAGATGGAATCTAGAGGCATGATTATAGTTTGAGAATAGAGTGGGTGGGGTGGGTGTAGAGTATAGGCTTTTGTGTCTGAAGAGAAATATCTCCTAGAATTCAGTGGAGGCCCAAACATGTGAACAAAGGAATTAAAATAAACATAGCAGACACTTTAGCCCACCACACTTGATCTGTGGTCCATATCTATTCATTCCTGTATCTGAAGATGTCTCTGCTTTCACAGGATCAAGAGATGAGAGGAAGTGGATTGGGATCAAGCTATTGATCAGTTATGATCACATGTATAAAATAGGAAATATTAAGCCAGTCCTTTGTGAAAGACATTAAAGCTCTGCTTTTGCCTGAAAAAAAGCCTTATTCTGGGTTAACAGTTAAATCAAAAAAGTAGTCTCATGAACTCAAGACTAGCACTTAGATTTAACAGGGAAACATTTTGAAAGGATGACATAACTAACGTTGCTAGTTTCAAGAAACCCTGGTCTTGCTCCCTCCATGCTTACACTATTCAGAAAGTCTACTTCTATTGCAAGCAGCTGAAGAAATTTGCCATGTCTACTATGACTCAGACCACAATATCCTTTCTGGTTATAGCAGGAGCTGCAAGCTTTGCCTGCATGACAAAGGGCTGTGAATGAAGCAAAGAAAAACACAGCTTCCCATCCATCAATTGTTTACAATTTCATTGCTTCATTAAAAGGCTAGCATAATCATCCTGCATCCAGAACATTTGGGAAGATACATGACCTCTGACTATTGTCTAACATATGTAAGAATGAAAGTATTTTTGCAATAAACTCAACTTAGACTAAGTATAACTGACATAAGACAGTATTATATTAAAAATTTGACAAATGGATTGAGATACAAAAAACCTCAGGTACTAATGTAGAAGCTCAGAGCGAGGAATATTTCACCCACTACATCATGCATAGAAATGCCTCCTTTATTCCATGAGATATGGACATGAAGTCAATATTTTGTCCACTCCTCTATCCCTAATTCCAAGGCCATGTGTTGTTCTGGAATTTAGGCGTGACTGAAGTGTTTGTTTTTTGTTTAAAAAACAAACCAACAGCCCCCATGACAGGATTTGACCATGGCACTGGAGCATTTTACCACAATTGCTCTTGATATTATCCTTTTGCCTCTTCACGCTGGTGTTTGCCTGTGGTCTTAGCATATTAATGCTAATGGCATGTTAATGCAAAACCACTTAATGTTAATGCTTTACATTTTCCTTAATATTTATGAATTATATTCCTTGTCATATGGTAGCTGATGTCTGTTAGTTTTAGCTGACTCACCTGTCAATTCCTGCACTTGTCACATGCCAAGTATTAATCTGCATGAAGTTTGGTTCAAGCTTACATTAATTTCATTGCAATATTTAGTGTGAAATTCCCTGCATCACTATAGTCTAGTGCCTATTCTGGTCAATGCACCTAATCAACATCTTTCAGAATGTGGGAGAAAACCCCAGGCACAGGGAGAAAGTGCAGACACCCCACAGACTGATGCAAGCTAGGAATCAAACCTGGCTCTCTAGCACTACAGCAGCAGTGCTAACTACTGTGCTGCCCCAGCAGCTTAAACTGTATGCTGAAATCTGAAATAAAAATCCTGGAAAAACTGATACTGAATCAACATTCCAAATATACAAACTAAAAAATGGTTCCTCTACACTGGTGCTGCCTGACCCGAGTTTTCCCCCAGTATTGTTTTTCATTGAATTTCCCCACATATCATCAAGGATTGTGAAAAGAGTTTTTGTAGTCTTTCCCCCCACCAAATAATCCTGAAATCCAACAATTGTCAAACTTGTTCAGAAAGTTAGTGTCCACACTGGAATCTAGGCTGGTGTACTAAAACTCCAAGAAATTGAAGTGAACCCTTAAGCTGTGGTACAGCTGGGTTTTGTCCAGGGAAAAAGTCACTAATTTGATCTCATGCTGTGCAAGTTTGTTCATGTTTTAGCACAAGTCCTTGTTTAAAAGAGGGACTAAAATTTTCCATTAGCTAACATTGTACTTAGTGAAAAAGTAGTCAGTCATCAAGAGCTTGTCAGGAGTGTCCTACACCTGAACAGTTTATAACTGCTTCAAAAAAAAAAAAAAAACCACAACCTTCCATCACAAGGTCAGAGTGGGATGTTCACCACCATTTAATGACTTCAGTTATTGAATCAGCTCATGTCCACATGCAGCATGACTTGATGAGAAACATTAACCAAGTGTAAGGAAGATGCTTGAGATTCTTAAACAGCCCAAACTACACATCTTGGGGTACCACAAAACCTGAACCAAAGTTCTAAGTAACATTTGATTTTCTATCCACCCTTCTGCCCCACCCCCCAAAAAACAAAACTATCCAGCATTTATTGCTCTACATGCAAGAAACTCAATATCAGGACAAAGTAATAGCTTGACTGGAAACCACTTTCCCATTCACCAGTTTCATGAACCCTAAAGTTATTGCAGTTGGTATGGTTGGGGAGAAAAATGTAGTTAAGGGTTACAGACCCAAGCTTGTTTTAATAGAATATAGTTATCTTCAGTACCATTTAGGATTTTATTGGCCAAGATAAATGGTCAGGGTTAAAGTAGAATTGAAGTACGCCAAACAGAAGTTAATTTCTGCAAAATCAGAAGTTTAGACCAATAAGTTTAAAGATAGATACAAATTGAGTCTAGCCAATGTGACAAAAAGTCAGGATTCAGAGTAGGAAGGCAGAAATGCAGACAATTCATGCACCTTAAAATCCTTTGGGATTTGACTCTAGAAAAAAGTTGCAAATAAGTTGAAGTGGCAGTATCTGAAGGGTTAGTGTTCAGAATATTTGCAATTAACAAAACGTCAGTTGCCAAGAAATTCCCACCCTTGGAAGTAAAACACTCAAGTGGGCAAGCAAACTTAGAAGCTATTAATTGGACCAACAGGGCAATTGTTGCCTTGTATTATAAGCCAAAATTAATCCAATATGCTTGATAAACAATTTGGACGCTCAGTAAACCCAAAAAAGACTGCCATGATGCTTCTAAGTTCCAGTCAATGCCTGGCATCTCAATCCTGACTACCCACTAGTGGGCAGTCAATTATACCTTAGGACTTGATACAAGAAAAATCATGTTACAGATAGTGGAGTAATCAATTTTCTTTAATCAAAATCTTGATTTTGCTTTTGTAATCAAAAACATTCCAAACACCATGGAAACAATGACTGTTGAACCTCCAAATAGTATCAGTGGCCAATAGGACTTCACTTGGCTACCTAAAAAAATATACATTTCAGTATCAGTGATTTGATAGCTGATAGCTCAAGGAGGACTCTTGAAATAACTCCTCACCTTTCATAATCTGGTTTTCAACAGTATGGAATTCTGTCAAGATCACCA